>JABTTQ020001036.1:0-71125 GCA_016081115.2 Rehmannia glutinosa
CAAGATGATGTCATTCTTTTCCACATGATCTCTTAGTGATATCGACATCGATATGCTTTGTTCTTGGAGTGCAACACAGATTTTGAGTGATTTAATTGCACTTGTGTTATCACACATAATTGGAATTTCCTTCAACTTCATAGTCTCTCATTTTTGTCTCATCCATAGGACTTAGGCTGAACAACAATTTGCCTGACTATATATTGCCTTTCAACAGAGAGGTGGCTATTGAATTTGCTTTTGCTAAACCAGAAATCACTGCTTTCCAAGCATTTGACATGTGCCTCGAGTCTTTTCGTGTCAACTTCCGCTGCATCTAGCATAAGTCGAGTCTGAATAGACAATTAGCTTGAATCCACCTTCCTTTGGATACCATAAGCCAACTCCTTGGCTTCCTTTCAAGTATTTCAATATTCTCTTAGTCACGTCATATGGCTCTCTTTGGAGCAGATTGAAATCTCGCACATACACCTACTGACAAAGGTGATGTCCGCCTTCTTTGTGAGAGATAGCAATGATCCAATAAGTGCTCTGTATCTTGTTTGATCTCTGAGGCTTGCCATCCGCATCCATGTCCATTTTGGATCGATGTATTCATTGGTATTTTCACGAAGACTTCTCTTCCATACCAAATTTCTTCATTAAATCTCTGGTGTATTTTGTTTGACTTATGAAGGTTCCATCCTTCGATTGTTTCACTTGGAGTCAAGGAAGAATGTCGCCTCTCCCATCATGCTCATTTCAAATTTACTTTGCATGAGGTTTGAAAATTTTTCACCTGACTCTTTGTTTGTGGATCCGAAATGATGTCATCCACATATATTTGAACAAGCGTATACTCTTTTTTGTCTTGAATTAAAAGTGTTCTATCTACTTTTCCTTTTGTGAATCCATTCTCAATTAGGAATTGTGACAAGGTATCATACCATGCTCGGGTGCTGTTTCAATCCATACAAGGCTTTCTTGAGTTTGTATACCTTATCTCCAAAAAGTACTTCCCGCTCAAATCCTGGAGGTTGTTCAACATACTTCTTCTTCCAATGAACCATTTAGGAATGCACTTTTTACATCCATCGATATACAATGAAATTCTTGTGAGTGCATAGGCAAGAAACATCCTTATTGCTTCCAATCTTGCTACGGAGCAAATGTTTCATCAAAATCTATTCCTTCTTCTTGGCAATATCCTTTTGGCTACTAGTCTTGCTTTGTTTAACTTACCACAGTAACCTTCCTCGTTCATCTTGTTTCGAACACCCATTTAGTACCAATAACGTTTTGATGGGTGGGTCTTTGAACTAATTCCCATACTTTGTTTTTTCAAACCGATTCAACCTTCTTGCATAGCTTGAATCAATGTGTGTCATCCAATGCTTGTGACACATCTTTGGGCTCTATTTGCGAGATAAAGCATGTGAACATAGCTTCTTGTTGAGTTGCGGATCTTGTTTTGACACCTTCTCTTATATCTCCAATGACAAGTTGGTGGATGGTCTCTCGGCCCATCTTACATCGAGAGTTGGAGTAAGTTAGCCGGGTTGATCGTCTAGCGGTACTGTGTTGCTTTGATCGGCTCTCTCGTAGTCACTTAGTTGCAAATTTTCGGTTTGTTTTTGAGATTGACTATCTCATCTTCTTTACGAGTTTATAATTCGGCTTGAAATTTTCAAAGATAGGGACTCTTCTCAGTATAGTTGGATGATTGAACTTTATCGGTGACTCTTCAATGTCTTCTCCATTTACATTTGGCTCATCGAATACCACATGAATGGATTCTTACGCAACCATAGTCCTTTTGTTGAGTACTCTGAGGCTTTGCTTTCACCGAAAAGTATCGAAGAAGATACCTTCATCGCCTTTTAGCATCGAAGGCCTTTAGATTGTGTCTTTGCCATTGTTATGGATGAAACATTTACATCCAAATATTCTAAAATATGCAACATTTGGTTTTCTTCCAGTCCAAATCTCATAGGGAGTCTTTGTCACGGTTGTCATTTTTATCATACATCTATTTTGAGTGTAGCAATTTGTGTTGATTGCTTGCCCAAAATCTTTTTTGGTAACCTGCTTGACTAACATGGTCCTTCCTTGCTTCTTTGAGAGTTCTATTCCTTCTTTTTGCAACTCCATTCTTTGTGGAGTTCTTGCTACGAATAGTTCATGACCAATACCATTTTCAATACACTACTGAGTTATTATTCCATTGACAAACTCGGTTCCTCTACGATCTTATTTTGATAATGGTTTGGCTCTTCTCATTTTGAATCCTCTTCATCGGTTTGTGGTAGTTTTCGTAGAGTTTCTTTCTTCTTACACATGAATATTGTCCATGTATATCTTGAGTAGTCATCTACTACCACCAAGGTGTATTTCTTTCCACTTATGCAAATTTGGTTCCTTTGGGCCAAATAGATCCATATGTAGCGGATGTAATATTCTTGTTGAAGATGGACATGTCTTTTCTTTGAATGAAGATTTGATTTGTTTTCCCCGACATGCATCACATATACTCTCCTTCTTGTATACTAAGTGCGGAAGTCCTTCCACAAGATTACTTCTGCAAGCTTGTTAATCGTTTTGAAATTCGGGTGACTCGGCTTTTTTGTGCCACATCCAACTTGATTGATTGTGCTCTTTACTAATAGACAGTCTTTGGGTGTAGCGGTTGACCAATCTACTACATACATGTTCTTTTTGCGCATCCTTGCAACACAACTTCATTCGATTCAAGATATCCTTGATTTGGCATATACCCATGTTAAATCCAACATTATAGCCCTTGTCCACGAGTTGGTGATGCTTAGCAAGTTGAAGTTGAGTCCTTCAACATATGCAACATCCGTGATTTCTAATCCGTTCCTCTTGATGGATCCAATGCCTCTTATTTCACCGAGCTTCATTTTCTCCAAATATGACTTTTGCTCATTTAACTTCCTTGAATTTTGATGATTTTCTTGTTTCTGTCATATGTCCGGAATGCGACCACTATCCATGTACCAGGTTCCTTGGCTTTTCGATTTGTTCCTTGAACCTCGCAATCAAGAAATTAAGTTTTAGGTACCCATACTTGTCCGGGTCTGAGGGGTTAAATTGTAAGATGATCCAACCAACTTATAGCAAAATGATTTGACTCTAGGGGTTGTCATCTATCGATGCCATAATCATAATTAATCTTGGCAAATTGCTTGGGGATTCTAGGTTCATACTGTTTGTCTCTTTTGTCATGCGTATGCATGTATATGTGTTTTGGCAATCGCCGCTTTGGGTAATTGTGGTTTCTCCGAGTGTAGTGCCTAGGTGCATATGTGTCTTTGATGAAAGCTCTTATCTTTTGGAATGGCCTTTGTTGAGTTCTAGGCCTTTGCCATTTGGGCTTATATTCCATAAGTTTATCCGATAGTTCACATCATTCCAATCGGCTTGGCTTGGATATTTTCTACCATTCCCATCATATGTATTTCTTTTATAGATTTTCTTGGGGTTTTTGGTAGCTCTGCTTCTTCTTTCTGAGTATTTTGTTTGGAGTTTTTGAGGAACTCATTGAATCTCTTCTCATTTGTCATCTTTTAGCGCACTCAATCGGTTGTTTTACTTTTCCTTTATAACAAGGCCGGATTTGCTTGTAATTGTGCTTTGGAGTGAATGTGTGTGCAACATTTAGAGTTTTGGATTTTTAGACTCTTCATTGCTTGAAGATCCTTTTTCCAAAATTACTTTTGGAGTTTGACATAGCACAGAGGAATTAAATCTAGCTTTGTCTTGTCTCACATTCTCTTTGACTCATAATAAGATCATCCAATGATTTAGATGCCTTAGTGAATGAGGCAATAACATTTTTGAGGTCATTCTCCCTCTTTTCTATGGCGAGCAATTTTTGCTATTAGCTTAGCTTTTCGGCCTTTAAACTTTCATTCTCATCAGCTATTTGACTTAGAGTACTCAGCTCCTTAGTCATTTTGTGAGTTTTGGCTCTTGAGTAGGCTATTTTCCTCATTTAGTAGTGTGTGTGAGGATTTAATGTGTTCAAAATCTTTCATCATTTTGCTAATGAGTCATAAAGATCAGTGGGTGATGAAGTGTGTGTGTCACGTCACTATCACTAGAATGCGAGTTTGATGAGTTAGAGTGTACCTCATCTTCTTGGTCGGAGTTGATCTTGTTCCTTGGCCATCAAAGCGGATCGGGGCTTCTTCTTCGTAGGAGTCACTTGAGTAGTCAGCTTCACGGTTTGCTCTCTTGAATCGGTTGTCTCTCTTGACTTTGTCTCGTGATCTCTGCGGCCATCATTGCCTTTTTCTTTTCTTGTCTTCTTTCTCTCGAAGACCTTTCTTTTTCTTCTTCATTCTGTATTTGTTGACTACTGAGAATATGGGCATCAATGGCATAGTGACCTGGTTGCCTACAGTTCAGCATAGATATTCAACCTTTTGATCAACTCTTTCCATTCTTGGATTGTCACCCTTTGATATTCAGCTTTTTGATGATCTGTTCTCTTGGTTGGCCTATCTTCCTTGACTTGGAGAGAGCTGAGTGTCTTCCGGAAGATTCGCCCTTGCCTCTCTTGTAGTTCTTATTGAAGAACTTGTTGAACCTTTTAACCATCAGGGCTATTTCTTACGGATCAATGACTTCTTTGACCTCGATTCTCTTTCCATCCTTAACAATTAGATTTGTTTTGGGTACAATTGTCTCTTCCTCGATCTTTTTCTTTCTCACTCAAATTCGTAGGCTTTGAGATCGAGAATAGTTCATGGTTGGAGGTCTTCGATAGGTCCATGGAATGTCTTAGTGCCATGACCTTCATTTCCCATTCAATTTGGGAGACTTTTTAGAATCTTCATACACATTTCTTCTCGTGTATACTCCTTGCAAGTGCAGATAGCTCGTTGGTGATTTATGTGAACCGAGCATCCGGTTGATCCAGGTTTTCTCCCGAGATCATTTTGAAGTTCTCAAAGACAATACGCCCACCGATAATTTGTTTTCTTTGATTTGCTTCCGAGCCTTCACAAATCAATGTTAGCTTGTCCCATTTCTTTAGCCGTTTTGCATGATTTGACTTTATTGAACATGGCTTTGTCAAGGTTTTGTAAAGGATGTCCTTGGCTACATTGTCGGGTTGTATCTTTTTTCGCCGTCATTTGTCCATTCGGTTCTTGGTTTTTCAACCATGCCGGCCGATGCAGGAGCAACATCCTCTTCACCAGTGCAGCTCTTCTACGATTGTGTTCACCTTTAAGATTTGGTGGCCCATCATCTATCACTATCCACATCTCATCGTGTAATCTTTGATAGATGAGCACATGATATCTGAATTTTCCAATCATCAAATTCTTCAATTGTGAACATAGGGATGCGTGTCAAATTTGCTTCCATGATAATAAATTTTAATGATAAAAAGAGTTTTGAAAGTTTAAGTACTAAAGTAGACTTTGAAAAGTTTGGAGATCTAGTTCAAGAACGAGTGTGGAAGGCTCAATGAACCAACCGCTCACGATACCACTTGTAGGTCCCAAGGGGTGTAAGTGTAAGGTTTAGAAGGGGGGTTGAATAAACCTTACCAAATTTTTGATTTAGTCCTTTTAAAAGTTGAGTTGATACTTACGATTTGTGTCCTTGGTGAATGACCAATTTAGTTAATCAAGAGAGTTAGTCTCTCAATGGACTCAGTCGAGTAAATTTTGTTGATGGAATAACTCAATTTAAGTCTAAAATTAACTCAAGCGTAGTTTTTGTTTTGGTGGAAGACTTAACACCCTTAAGTTTGGTTAAGTAGAAATTTAGAGCTTGATTTAGTACTTAGAGATTATCTAATGGATAGCAAATATGTCCAGATTAAATAAATATGATGCAAGAATTAAAGTCTTTGAAATGTAAATGACACAATAAGATTTTTATAGAGGTTCGAAGATGGGGTAATTCTTCTACTCCTCTCTTCTCCAACTCTGGAGGAATCC
Organism: Rehmannia glutinosa; assembly: GCA_016081115.2. Classification (NCBI taxonomy): domain Eukaryota; kingdom Viridiplantae; phylum Streptophyta; class Magnoliopsida; order Lamiales; family Orobanchaceae; genus Rehmannia; species Rehmannia glutinosa. The sequence goes on from JABTTQ020001036.1 coordinate 5,958, forward strand.
ACTAGGTATTGATCAAGTATACAAAGTGGTAATGATCCGGATACAAGTCTTGATCACACTGGTGACTTGATTCTTTGGGACTCGTCACGGAGACGCTTGATCACTCGGTGGCTTCTCGTGACGACTCGCCTTCTTCACGGGTTTTTGCGCTTTGCTACTACGGCCCACTTGCTCAAGCTCTTTGGATTTGATCACGAAGCCCTCCAAAAGCTCAAGACTTGGTTCGACCTTGAACCTTCCTACAATCCTTCGTGGAATGTAGACCCCGCGATTCTTGAGAATTTCCTCTTCAACTAATTGAAGTTATCTTTCCTTCACAGGTGAGTGTTGGATTGATGTTCTTCGTAGTGTAGGCTTGAGGATTGAGCGTTTAATAACTTGAGAATATTTCGAGGTTCGATTCTAATAATTGCTTGAATGTTTGTGGTTACGGTAGTCGCCTGGTTACCTCTCTTGAGTCATTCCTCGGCCTTTTATAGTGATCTTTCAAAAATCTGCCCGTTGAAGAGATAGGCTTATTTTTGAAAGTCACTTGTGGTCGTTGGCTTGTCTTGTTGCGATCCTTAGAATTGGCACTTCCTCGTATGAATTGTTCTCCAGCCTTTTCGAGAGTTCGACACGGTGTAGTGCTTCCCGTTGGTTTATTCCTTTTGCACGCTTCGGGGGTGAGCACTTCGAGAAAGATAGCATGGAGATATTACTTGTTTAAGTAATTCTCTTGATTTGCGTGCAATGGATCTTTTTCGATTATCTCGACTTGTTGCATTTCCTTGCTTTCCCAGGTGACTTAGAGTCGACTTCCAATCATGGATGACTCTTTGTCACTTCAACTTGAGACTTAGCTTCTCTTGAGTTGATTTGGTGATACTCCACTCAATTGCATCTCGTTGCTCCTTGATGAGAGTTCGTCTTCTCTTTTTCCTTACTCAAATTGCCTATCCAGCGTGAGTCTTCCTTCTAGTCTCTAGTTGTCTTCTTTGCATGTTTGGGCATAGGCGACTTAACTCGGCTTGACCATTTTATTTATTACAATGCAGTTTACAACAAAAATTGGGGAGCCAACTTACTATTATAAGTTTTACATGGCATTCATCAAAATCTAAATAATAAATTTCCCAACAAGGACCCAAGCGCGGCACCGATTTTCAAGACATGTTTTATGCGTTTGGGGAGAACTTGAGGCGGCAAGAAGAAGAGTTGAGGCGGCAAGGAGAGGATTTGAGGCAACATAGGGCTGATTTTCTCGCGTTCATCGAGCGATCTGAGCGGCATTCCGAGGAGACGTGGCAAGTGCTCCAACAGCTACAAATGTGGCATATTTCTCAAGGCCACTTCCCACCACCGCCGCCGCATGATGATCAGGTATATCCCCACTTTTTGTTATTGAAATTCTATTTTTCCCCTTAGGACACTATAATTTCATTCAAGTTTGGGGGGAGAGATAGCATTTTAATACATGAAAAGTGTGGATACAAAAAAAAATATACAAAAAAAAATACAAAAAAAAAAATTCATGTATTTTGTGTTTTCATATAGTTGCATTAGAGCATTCTAGGTTGCATTTGCATTAGAGCACGTTTATAGCTTTAGCACGTCTATTGCTTTAGTAGTGGTTAGAGAGTGTGTTGACCAAGCATGTTGCAACTTGTTGTTTGTGTGTTGATTGAGAATTCATATTGTTGGGATTGGATGTTGGTTATGAATTGATTGAGCCTTGAATAGATAACTTTGAGCATGTTAATAAGAAAAACTTGGTGTGATGCTTTGAATTACATTTTGACAAGCTTTGTGAGCTTTGAGCCTTACGCTTATATCTTGTGCGTCTTGTTGTGATTGAGGTATCATTCGTGTTGTCGAATTCTAGAACTTGCTTGGGTATCTCTGTCAAGGCCACATGTGTATGTGAATTGTGAATGTGATTAAAGGCCATCTTTGCTAGCCATTCAAGCCTTTTGCCCACCTAAAAATGTTGAAAATTCTAGTTAGCCAAGTTGAGCCTATAGCTTTATCTCTTTGACAACCACAAAATTTAACCCTTGATCTTAATATATCCATCACTTTAAACTCAGTGTATAACGTTGAGTAAAAGGGAATGAACGAGGTTGAATGAGTGGAAATTGAAAAAATAAGATACTTGGGCGTACTTGGTTAAATGGAACAAAAAGGGAAGGAAAGGAGTTGAAAAAAAAATTGAAGTTGATGAACTTGGGGGCGAAGGATTGTGAATGGAGGCGATTATCAAAAGAAAAGAAAGGAAATGGAGATAAATGAAGTTGATAAAAATGAGGATGATTGGAGAGCATATGGGATTGTAATCAAAATGATTGATATGCTCATCGGTCTATATACTCGAGTTTGAGTCACTTTATCCAAAATTTCCTACCCAAACCAAAGAGCCTTCATTACAACCAAATGAGAAAGTCCTTTCGATTCACAAATTGCATACACTTTAGTGGCGGAGATATGAGGCAATTGCAAGCCTATGGCAATTTTGCGACATCGAATTGATTTGAGCGTAAACACGTCCTATATCCTCGTGAGATGAGTACACACTTAACCGAGAGTTGGAATTGAGCATCTCACTTTGTTTTATTTGAGGCGTGTTCTTTGATTAGATATTTGAGGCTTGATTGAGTTGTACTCAGCATTCATGACGAATAATATGGATTTTCTTGTGGATTCTTTGTGTGTGATGTTATCTTCATCTCCCTGTTATGCTTTATCGTGTTCTAAATATTGTTGATCAGGACGGTCAACAGTTTAAGTTTGGGGGATTTTGATAGGCGTGAGTTTTGCATGTATTTTGAGGCGTATTTCGAGCTATAATGATGAGTAAACATGCATATACTCGCGTTAAATGTTGCATATTCACTCCTTGTGGAAAAGATATTACACTTTGCTTATTTTGTAGGAATTTCATGATATTTGAAGCCAATTTAATACGAATACGAGGAAAGCAAAGTGGAAACACGGAGAATTGAGTGGATATACGAAAAGTGAAACCTAAAAGAGCGAAAGTTGAGCGTTTACGGAAAAGACATGGGGCACACGGGTTGGGCGTGCCTCAAGACACCACCCGTGTACCCCCCGTGTGTAAGGATTATTGAGGCTGACATGGCGCACGGGCGCAGCCCATGCATGGGCGCACCACCGTGCGTGCCTACTGAGGATCGGATTATTTCACCGGAGTAGGCGCACGGGTAGGCGTGCTCCGACGCACCACCCGTGCGCCCTACATAGAGTTAGGGTATTCCGGCGGGGTGGCGCACGGGTAACCCGTGCGTGGGCGCACCACCCGTGCGTCTGCTTGGCTGGAATCCCATGTCTATGACATTAAGCCCTAAACTTGATGGTGGGTATAAAAAGGCTTTGGGGCGCACACAAGGACATTCGACATTTTTGGGATCTACAACACAAGACAAGAGTCAACTCTTGGAAGGAGACATCAAGGAGACAATCGGGTTGCATCGGAGCTTGAAGAACGGAGATATATCGAGAGATTGTCGACGTTCCTAAGTTTTCTTGCTTCTATTTTAGTTTCAATCTTTTATTTTCATTTGTAATGACTTTGAACACTTTGTGTATAAGTTGTTTAATCATGTGTAGCTAAACTCTTGAGATTTCCGGGTTTTGGAAGTAGATTAATGAACTCTTGTTGGATGTTTTAATCTTAGTTGAAGTTATTATCTTGAAGCCTATTTGAGTATTTTGAGCTTATTCTTGTTTTATCACTTGATCAATGATTTAACTTGTTTGATATATTGATTCATAATTCGAGAGATGAGTTTCAATATTAGATCTTGAATACTTTGTTGGAATTGGTCTTTGAGAAATTGGGTGTTGACCCGATTTTGACCAATTAATTAAGTGGTTTCATTTGTGAAAAATGGAATTAAATTATTTGTAAAAATTCTACTAAGAGAGTAGATGAGAATATCATTTGGAATTTCTCAAAACCGATTAGGGTGAATGAGAAATTAATGCTAGAAGTTAGCCACTTAACACAAATAAATGGTATGGAAAATGGAAAATGTGGGGAGGAGAGATGCTCCATCCCACATAGGAAAAGGATGAAAAGTTTGCACACTTTATTTATCCCAAGTTGGACAAATGGGTTTGGGCCCTTGGGGCACCCAAGTTTTTAAAGGGGATAAGACCTACATCTTGTGGGTTTGGTTCAAAGACACGCTGCTGCCACAGCCGCCGCCGGCCGCCAGCTCGGCTCGGCCCGGTCCGGGTCGTGGGTCGTGGGGCTTGGGCTTGGGCTTCAAGGCCCTTATTCTTTTGGACCAAAAACCTTAAAAATAAATGTTTAATTAATTTTTGTAATTAATTAAATAGATTTAATTAATTTTCGTAATTAATTAAATAAGTTCAAACAGGAAAGCTTCGGCCTCAAGACGGGCGGGAGCACGGCCCGTGCGATCGGGTCGTGCTCCCTACAGAGAGTTGGAGCACCCGCGCAAGACGGCGGGCGACGGCCCGTGCGCCGAACGCAGAGTTCGAGCACCGCAAGACGAGCGGCGCACGGCCGTGCGCTGGTCGTGCTCCCCTGCGCATGTGCGATCGTGAGTGCAAATGTGTCTTTCGAGCCTCTGACGCGATTTTGCGCGACGGGCACTTCATTGCCTATAATTTTGAAGCCCTTGCAGATGATTGAAGACACGAAAAACACAGATAATAACCTGTCATTTGCATCATACGAGCATATTGATTTTTCCCTTTCGTTCAAAGCTTGAAAGTTCGAACTTTTTTGATTCGCCGTTGTTCCGGTTTTGTTGTCCGCTAATCGGGATGTAAAGTCGTTGTATCTTAGTGAACGCCGGGCGTAAGCACTAGTATACGGGCGTTTTAAGTCTTGCGGAGACAGAATCGTCGCCTCGACTTAAACTATACACTATCCACCCATTTTTCCGAAAAAAAGCGAGAAACCTTTTCACGAGAAATTCACTTTTAACCAACAATCGCAAGACGAAAATTCTTTTTATCTTTTGTTGAAGACGATGACATCGATTCGATCTCGTTCACACCCATGGTCATGCTCCCGCTCACGGCGAAAAAGCCGCCAAGTTTTCCGATGCCGACTTCAAACGTTGGCAACGAAGATGCTATTCTACCTCACTACTTTGGGGTTGGCTCGTTTCCAAAGGGCGACCCCCTCTGCCAGATTGAAGAAGACGAAGTTGACAACAATAGGAGAATCGGGTTGTGGATGCTTGGCATAACAACGATTTTCTATGTCGCAACCACGTCTTGAATGGGCTAAACGACACTCTCTACAATGTCTATAAAGACGTTCAAGACTTCAGGAATTGTGGCGATTGATTTGAATGGGGTTATTTCGGTTGACTACGTGAAGTCAAAGGAAAACCTTGCGGATCCGCTTACAAAAGGCATAAATTGAGATCGATTGTATAAATTGTTAAGGGGAATGGGTTTAAAATCCACAACTTAAAGAATGTTCATAGCGGTAACCCAACCTTGTGAATTGGAGATCCCAAGACCTTGGTTCAATGGGACAACTAAGTTATGAATGTTGTTTGAACACTTGGAAAATGTGTTAGCTCCGTCTCGATACATCCAAGTGTATTTAAACCTGTTTGAATGTGGTGAGGTTAAGTTTAAGACTTTTAATGATTCCTATACCGAAAGGTGGAGTATGGCAGATACTCTTCAATAGGAGATCACCTATATAAGTGAGAAGTAATGGCCGCGAAAGAAACACTTATGAATCTAAGATATGGTCCAAGAAATGGACACAACGTGAGAACAACAAGTGTTAGAGTTGTTATTGTGTAAGTATTGTTGTCTTGGTTTACACAAACGGCTGAGTAGTTCAAGACATCGCGTCACTAAGCAGCTAGTAAATCCGATAGTACTTTACTAAGGAAGGTTCAAAGCCACAAGCTACCTATCCTGATGCAATAACGATTCGCCGAGACTTTCAAACGAATCTGCATACACGCATGCATTAATTTCATTCATGTGGGGGATTGTTGGAATTGGTCTTTGAGAAATTGGGTGTTGACCCGATTTTGACCAATTAATTAAGTGGTTTCCATTTGTGAAAAATGGAATTAAATTATTTGTAAAAATTCTACTAAGAGAGTAGATGAGAATAGCATTTGGAATTTCTCAAAACCGATTCCGGGTGAATGAGAAATTAATGCTAGAAGTTAGCCACTTAACACAAATAAATGGTATGGAAAATGAAAAATGTGGGGGAGGAGAGATGCTCCATCCCACATAGGAAAAGGATGAAAATTTTGCACACTTTATTTATCCCAAGTTGGACAAATGGGTTTGGGCCCTTGGGGGCACCCAAGTTTTTAAAGGGGAGAGGACCTACATGCTTGTGGGTTTGGTTCAAAGCACACGCAGCTGCGCCGCCGGCGGGCGGGCGGCCGGCTCGACCGGCCGGCCGGTCCGGGTCGTGGGTCGGGGCTTGGGCTTCAAGGCCCTTATTCTTTTTGGACCAAAAACCTTTAAAAATAAATGTTTAATTAATTTTTGTAATTAATTAAATAGATTTAATTAATTTTTCGTAATTAATTAAATAAGTTCAAATTGGGAAAGCTTCGGCCAGACGGGCGGGAGCACGGCCCGTGCGGTCGGGTCGTGCTCCCTACAGAGAGTTGGAGCACCGCACAAGACGGGGCGGCGACGCCCGTGCGCGGGTCGTCTTTCCCTACGCGGTGCGTGCGATTGCTCAAAGGCAAATGTGCCTTTTCGAGCCTACAGACGCGATTTTCCGTACGGGCACTTCATTGCCTATAATTTTGAAGCCCCTGCAGATGATTGAAGACACAAAAAACACAGATAATTTTGTAAATATTTGTGAGGATATTTGATCTTTTGTGCTTTTGGGAGTTGAATGCTTTATGTTGAGTAGAGATGCTAGCATAAGTATTTCAATCTACGTTTTATATGCATCTCGAGAGGGAGGATAAAATAGCTTTGTGATCATCTTATAGGAATATTGATAACGTGGCTTGATTTAAACCGGACAACAAGAGGATTATTAATCGAAACCTTAACTCGGAAATCCATTACATCATCTTGATACTTCTTTCATTTGTGTTATCTTATTCTTGTGTTTTAGTTATTTAAATTGTCTTAATCTCAAAACAACAATCATCAAATTTCGATCGTCTAAATAAAAATAAGACTATCTTGGTTAAATACTTAGCATATTAATTTATTAGTCTCTGTGGATACGACCTTGCTACCCTATTCGATAACGTACACCGTACACTTGCGATGAAGCTAAAAATAAGGCGAACAATTCCTAAGGTCATACATAATGTATTTATATTATTATCCCAAGTTATTAATGGATTTTGCATGAAATATCTAACTTAAAATCTAAATATCATAACATAATGGTCAGTTAAATTAATATCAATTAAAGGACAACTAAGTTTTATATATGATAAGAATTTATTTATCAATTATTGAAATACATAGACCTATCCATTTCTACTGATCCATGTCTTCATCTTCCTCCGGATCTTCTTCTGGATCTTCTTCTGGGTCTTCTTCCAGGTTTCCTTCCGGTTCCTCATCTTCTGCCATAGCCTCATTGTTCAAAAACTCAATCCATTTACAATATAACCTGGCAAAAATGTCCCGTAGTTGATTTTAGGTCGATCTTCATGCCCGTCATACTCCAATAATGAGGCATAAAGCTTTTCGGCCTTGCGTTCCAAAACGAGGTAAGCTATCAATCACTCTACGGGAGGCAGCGCGTTCGTTTGGAGCGCCCAATGACATTCCTCACATTGTACCACAACCGGTGAATTTTAACTATATATTCTCCAATACTATCTCCCTCCTCAATTTGATAGTTGAAATAATGATTGAGTCGGTTAATGGGATGGTTCGGACCCCAGTTATTATTATTATTATTCTTTCTTGTAGTGTGACGAGTGTGAGTTCCTGCCATCTATATATATGTGCATTTTCAACCATAAGTCTATTTTTACATATATATTTTTTTATAAAAGAAATACAAGATTTTTATTCATTTAACATATAAATTGGTATTATGTTTAAGCAGAATAAAATAACATGGAATACATCATGACATAAATGAGCATACTGGTGCAATTGTATAATGTAACTTGCATTAAAAATTCTCATACCTTGAGGAGACCGACAAGATATGATGGAGGTGGATGTTATTATACTATTTCATCTTATACAAAGTTTGACTTATATATATATATATATATATATATATTTTAAGCAAAAACTGTACATTTTAATTTTTTTCAAATTTTTTTTTACAAGCCTTCAGAAACGTAGACCTGCTCTGATACCACTTGTAATGACCCAATTTTATAAAATTAAAGTACTCAAAAAAATATTATTAAGAAAAATTAAATTTTATAAATTAAAGTGATCCCAATAATTATAAAAAGGTTGATTTAGAATTTTAATTCTTAAAAAAACAATATAATGATGGTAATAATAATAATAATAATAATAAATATAATAATAATAATAATATTACATCTTCCAAATTAAATATCCAACAATTATTCCAAGCATAAATCGGAAAAAAAATTTAAAGACATAAATCCAAAAATTTAGTCCGATCGTAATTATTTAAAATTTAAATATAGAATAATTTATTCCACCATCCACATCATCATATCTTCAGCCGGATTCCTCAACCTGAAAGTCATGATAATAATAGGGGTGAGCTTCATCTTGCTCAGTAGGGATATATCTGTCAATATTTAATATAACATGAAAAGCATTCACATAATTACAACAATAAATTCATTAATTTTCTCTTTTTCCTCGATCGCGATTCCATCGCATATAGCATTGCGGGTTCACCCCGAAGATATACGTTTGATCTCGGACCCTTTTCCTGGTCCCTGGCTTATATGAATGTACTTTCTCTTGACATATATTACAATTAATAAAATACAATCATGAAACATTAAATAAAGACAAATAATATAGAAATCCCTACCTTAATATTCGCAGATATTCGATGTAGAAAAATGAACAATAAAACTCTTAATCTTCGACCCCTTCGTTTTCTATATATGCTCACTAAAATATAATCTCATCAAAATACAATTTTAGAAAACACACTCAAACTTTACTCACAATTTTATAAAATTCTCTCAAATTTGCAAGATTTAACTATGTAGCTCTTAGAATTTTTCTTTGATAAAAATGCTAACAACATACCTCCTATTTATAGGCAAACAAGATCTAATGGAAATGTATTTTTTTTTATACATGATTAGGGCACTTGGATTAATGGGTGGTTGGCTAAAATTTTCATCCACTCCTTTTTGTTATGTGTTAGGTTATTGTCTAATTAGTGCTCCACTACAAATTAATCTATTTATATATATATATATATATATATATATATATATTAATATATATTTTTTTATGTTATTACACTTTGTTTCCTAAATCAGTTGAATTCTTCTTGTAAAAAGTAAACAAATTGAGCTAATGGAATTCATGTAATGTACATCTACTGTTACTATTGATTTACTTATTTTCCTGTTTAAAATATATAATATAATATGAAGAATTAATATACTACAACTAACCAAATTAAATATTACTGAAGTGCAATTTTGTTTTGCCAAAATATAATTAAATATTGTTTCCATATGAAAATTCGAGAGAAAATTGAGTTTTATATGTATAAAAATTGATTGATTTGAGTTCTCTTCTAATCTTTCTCTCTCTCTGGGAAAGCTTAGTGGGAGTAGGGTTTTCCGCCGCCTCGGTGGATAGGCTTCACTGAATCGGGGTCCGATTACAGTGAAGGGTTTTCACAATGGATCCAGAAGATATCGTCAAATTAGTTGAAGTTTTCAAAAAAAACGAAAGTGGGATAGGAAGGAAGGATAACAATCGACATCAACACAGTGAAGAAGAAAACCGACCGAATGAAATGATGCCTCATTGCTAAAGTCTTCGCGCACATAAACCATCTGCGCATGAGAGACTTTCAAACAACAAATGCCCAAGATACTACAAGCTTCGGAGAGCGGTTGAAGTTGAAGTAGTAGGAGAAAACATTTTCATCCTCGAGTTTAGATCTGAGCACGACCGTAGAAGAGCCCTAACTGAAGGACCATGGAATATTTTCAGAAGTTTAGTCCTTTTCCAGGAGATAAATGGAGTGTAGAATCGAGAGATATTCCTTTTGATAAAATAGATATATGGGTCCAACTCCACAACCTCCCCTTGGTATTTATGAACAGGCGGGTAATCGAATCGATAGCGAGCAAAGTGGGAGAAATAATTGAAATCGACGAAGGAGATGGGGGCAACTTATGGGGGAGATTTGCAAGGGTCAGAGTACAATTGGAGATGGGTCTCCTGCTGAAAAAATGTATTAGTGTGAAAATAGAACAAGAAGAAGAGGAGATTATAGTCATATACGAGAGACTCCCGGATTTTTGTTACGTGTGCGGTCGAATAGGGCATACCATCAAAGAGTGTGAACAAAAAGGAATTGATAAAGAAAACCCAGAGTTCGGGGAGTGGATGAAAGCAGCTAGCCATTCAAACAGTAAGAAGAGTAAGGAGGAAGGTAAGACGATCACTCGTATATGCCCTTCCGGGTCATCCACCTCAAATCGAGTGGAATCCTTGAATAAAAGGGAGGATATCTCACCAATAAATAAGATGCAGTTGGAGGATGCTAGGATGGGGAAAGAAGGCTTTGATAGGGAAGAGGTGATGTCCAATGGGGGATCCTCTACAAAAACACCAATCCGAACTGTGAAGGTTGGCACGCCATGGTGGACAAATAACCCAATGACCAAATTGGAGCATATCCCAGGGAGTATACTACACAAAAATAAGGAACCTCAAAAAATGGGAACTGAGGCAGGGGGAGAATGAACCAGACAAAACAAAAATGATTGTAAGGAAGCGAATCAATTACAAGACCTATCCGAGAGACAGTGAGACTAGTACGGAGACTGGGTCCGATCAACCGAAGAAGTCCTAAAAAAGTGGAAAAATTTGGCTAGGAATGCCTGGAAAAAGAATGCACGTGAGACGGAACAAAAACAAATAAACCGGGGAGGTAAAAAGTGGAAAACAGAGGATTCCAATGACAAGGAAGAAGAGCACTACAAAACCGAAAAACATGCGATAGAGGATGTAGAAATTGAAAACGCATATCCTACTTTAGCGGCGGAGGTTGCGACGCAACCCCGCCGAGATTAATGAATTGCATATGTTGGAATGCTCGGGGACTGGGCAATGCCCGAGCGTTTGCGGAACTCTGCCGCTTTGTGAAGGATCACCATCCAGATATTCTTTTTGTGTGTGAAACAAAGGTGGCAGGGCATAGATGCCTAGGGTGGAAGGGAAAATTAGGCTTTAAGGGTCATTTTGTGGTAGATAACCAAGGAAAAAGTGGGGGGTTGATGCTGTTCTGGAAAGATTCGGTTGACATTACGGTGAAATCATACTCACGGGGACACATTGATTGCGGAGTTTTAGACCAAGGGAAACAGTGGCGGTTCACAGGGTTATATGGGAACCCATATGCTCAATTTCGACGATTCTCGTGGGAACTCATTCGAAAATTGTCAGACAATGACGAAGAGTTCGGGCTACCGTGTGTAGTCGGGAGCGACTTTAATGAAGTGTGTCTACTCAGTGAAAAAAGGGAGGAGCCCCTAGATCATTCTCCCAAATGAAAGACTTCAAGGATACTCTTGAGGAAACCGGGATGAGAGATATACACAACGAAAGAGATTTCTTTACATGGGTTGGCCGCTCCAAGACAAAAGAACTGATTTTTGAGAGACTTGACAGATTTGTATGTAATGGAAAATGGCGGGGCCTTTACCCGGCTGCGAAAGCCTATAACTTGGAGTTCTTTAACTCTGACCATCGCGCAATTAAATTAACTTTGGGACCGAGATCATCAGTCATCGGCCTCCCTCCTCCCAGAAAAGATCAATTTCGATTTGAGGCTTGTTGGATGGAAGAAAAGGATTTTAGGGAGATTGTTTAGGAGGCCTGGGAGTTTTGTCCACCAAACACTTCTCTTCATGATCGATTGCAAGGGTGCGGTAGCTATCTCAAGAGATGGGCGGGTACAAGTTATCGACGTATCTCCAAAACATTAGACGAAAAACGAAAATTATTGAATAACCTTAAAGTAAGTGGCGAATGGGAGCATAATGACGACAAAATAAAGGTACTGGAGAAGGATATCGAAAGATTGACATCCAAGGAAGAAATCTACTGGAAACAAAGAAGTCGAAACACGTGGCTTGCGGTGGGGGACTCCAACTCTAGATTTTTCCATGCTCAAGCATCCTCGCGAAGGGCAAAAAATTACATAAAAGGTTTAATGTCCAACCAAGGAGATTTTTGCACCGAATGGGAAGGTATGACGATATTATTCTTGAGTACTTTGAACGTCTTTTTCTAGCTAACCCCTAAACATGAAGCGGTCGAAATAAGGTTGATTAGTGTGTCAAACCAAAATTACGCAGGATGAATGCATTTCTTAATAGCCCGTTTTCACGCCGATGAAATAAAAGGCCACTTTCTTGGCAAAGAAAAAGCCCAGGACCGAGATGGTTTTAAGGTCTTTTCTTTCAAAAGTATTGGAGTATAGTTGGAGATAGAGTAATCGATGCGCACGAGAATCCTAAATGAATGGGGGAGTTTGGAAGGATGGAACCATATGAATGTTACACTGATACCGAAAGTTGCCAACCCGTTTTCCATCAAAGAGTTCCGGCCTATTAGTTTATGCAACTTTTGCTACAAAATCATAGCAAAAGCGGTGATGGCGAAGCAAGGATAAAGACATGATTCTTCCCCATATTATTGATTAAACACAACACGGTGTGCGTTTTACATCGGTCGCTCATCACGGATAACATCATGTTGGGATATGAGTGTATCCATTGGCTACGGAACCACCGGATCGCAAATCGCTACGCCCGCTCAAACTTGACATGAGCAAGGCGTATGACCGGTAATTGGAATTTTATAGAAGCGATAATGAGAAAAATGGGTTTTTTGAAAGCAATGGATCGATCAGGACTTACTATGCAATGTGTCTCCGCTTTCTTACTCTTCTGTTTAAACCATATTATTTTCGGCAATCTCATCCCAAAGCGAGGCATTAGGCGGGGGGATCCCTTATCCCCGTATTTATTTGTGATATGTGCGCAAGGATTATCGGCTTTAATAAAACAAGCCGGAAGGATAAAAAAGTTCATGGTATCCGTATTACAACTCGAGCCCGACTATATCCCATTTATTTTTTGCCGATGACAAAACTTTGGTGTTCTTTAGAGCAACGGTGCGGGGAAGCAAGGAATGTGAAAGACATATTGAAATGCTATGAAGGAGCTTTCGACAAATGATTAATTTTGACAATCGCTTGTTCTTTAGCCCGGATCTTAACAGAGGTCTCCAACGGTGACAAGGATTTACTCACGATCCCCATGGTAAAACAACACGAAATTTACCTTGTCTTACCAACCTTCTCGCATCCGTAGCAAAAAAACTCCAATTTAATTACCTCAGGAGCGCGTAGCAAAACGCATACAAGGGTGGAACAATATCTTGTTTTTTGAGGCACGGGCGGAAAAGAATTCCTGGTCAAAGCAATTATCCAAGCAATCCCATCGTACGCGATGTCATGCTTTCGCATCCTAAATACAGTATGCGAGGAGATCGAACGGGATACAACAAATTTCTGGTGGGGAAATGAAAATGACAGAAGAAAGATGCATTGGACGAGTTGGGACGCACTATGCAAACCTAAATGTATGGGAGGAATGGGATTTCGGAAATTAAGTATTTTTAACAAAGCTTTGTTGGCTAAGCAACTTTAGAGATTTATTCAAGCTCCCGAATCTCTAGTGGCTAAGGTTTTTAGAGGAAGATACTTCAAACATGTTGACATCATGAACGCACCTTTGGGCAATAATCCATCATATATTTGGAGGTCGCTGGTATGGAGCACGGAGCTGTTGGAAAGAGGGTTGTATTGGAGAGTGGGGGATGGCTCGCAGATTAGTATCTATGGGGGACCTGGATCCCATTTATCGAATGAACGAATTCCATTACCGGAGAATCATACGCACCAAATCGACAAGGTGGTTGATTTAATTATCAATGGAGAATGGAATACTGAGCTTATTAAATCAATCTTCCCAAGTTTTGTTGTTAATGGAATTCTATCTATTCCCCTGGGTGCTGATCATGTCCAGGATACTAGATATTGGAAGTTTGAGCCAAAAGGGAAATTTTTTGTTAGAGAAGGTTACAAATACGCCATTGGTCTGTACAACCCGCCCCAATCCCAGTCATTGTCGGGATTGCACAAATGGTGGGCATTCGTTTGGGCGCTTAATATCCCCCACAAAATTCGCATTTTTTTGTGGAAACTGTCAAAAGATCTTATACCATCAACGAACAACCTAGCCGAGCACCATGTTCCAGTTGATCATTTTTGTAAACTGTGCAAGAAGTGGGATGATTCTACGAATCACTCTCTCTTTTTCTGTCGGGCAATCAAAGCTGCGTGGAAGTCAACCCCCTTTGCGAACTGGCTTAAAGTTGCACAGCAGGGCTCCACACTTGACGTGTGTTTCTGGATGCGGGAAAACCTGGATAAGAAAGAATTTGAGTTGTTCGCGACATTGATGTGGTTGTGCTGGAAGGAAAGACAAAGAACCATTCATTGGGGGGGGGAATTTAGAGGAAGGGGTCTTCTTGAAAGTGCTGAAATTTTCCTCAATAATTATCAAAGAGCAAGAGATGAGCTCAATAGCGGGGGAAATCTCACGAGAGAGGATCCAGAATCAAAGTGGACGCCACCGCCACAGAGATGCCTAAACCTTGATGTAGACGTAAGTGTGAATGATGAGAAGGGTAAGTTCGGGATTGTAATACCCAAAATTTTATTTTGGGCTTTTATTTAGAATTATGAATTTTTAGATTAGATTAGTTTATTTAGGGGCTAATTGATTATTTTATAAATCCAAGCCCAATTATCCAATCAAATAATTATTTACCCAAGCCCAAAATTTTAAATCAAGTCCAACCTAGCTTTATTCACAAGCCCTACTCCAAGTAGGATTCCAATTTTTCGGATATACACGATCTTGACCTTTCCTCAATCCAAATGAAAAATCCATCTTCACGTATAAGGATTCTAATCGATATAGTTAGATTAGGACTCTAACTATTATTCAAACCATAACCCTAATCTAGCTTTATAAAACAAATCAACAAGAAAAAAAAAATCACGTACTCTCTACTTTCGAGGAAAACAACAAGGTAAAATTTTTCATCCTTCGTTTCATCTTCACGTATGTACTCACCAACCCTCCCAAACCACAAATCACTTCCCCAAAACCAAAAACAATTCAACCAAATGCCCGTACGCCTTATCCCCGATGCCGCCGGCAAAATACCGAAACCGTAGCCATCGACGCCCAAACCCACTTTATCGTAAAACCCAAATTGTTGCTGCCCAAAATTCAAACCACAAATTTGCCGAAAAATCTCGGTTTAGCCGAAATCAACCACCCTCTATCCAAAGCCGTCGGAGTTGTCGCAGCCGCCGCCCGAGGTCGCGTGTCTCCGTCTTGCGCGTGAGGTTTAAAAAAAAAGAGAAATAGAGAGAGAGGGCGGAGACGGGCAGACGTTGTTGGAGGGGTTGATTTTTAGGTAATTGAGGGGATTGATTTTAGGAGAAGAAAAAAAAAAAAAAAAGGGAAGAAGATGATAGACGCTGGTGCGAGAGAAGAAGTAGGGAAAAGAAAAAGAAGGAAGAAGAAAAGGAAAGTAAGGGGGGTGAGTTGGGTTGATTGACCGAAAGGGAAAGAGAAGAAAAAAGTAGGAAAAAAGAGAGGGGAAAGAAAAAGAAAAATAAAAAGAAAGGAAAAAAAAAAAAAAAGAGAGAGAAGGAGAGTTGAGGGGTAGTACGTATTGAAATTGGAGGAGGAGGAATATTGGATTGTGGTCCCCTATAGACTAATAGACTAATGACAGACTACCCTTGATTCCCAAACCAACCAAATTAGCCTTCAATTCCAATTTCTATTTTGATTCCAATTCCCCTAAACTAGATTTTTAGATTATTATTTTAGATTAAGTTTAGAATATTCGAGGATTTTAACTAGTATTATTTTGTATTGATTAGCGATTTATCGAGCGAGGATTAGGCGTCTTGATCCGACACTTCTAGTGCTCTACTAAAGTTTCAAGCACGTTGAGTGGGTTTGTTTTTCTAAACTTATTGTCTTGTTAAATGCTTAGATTATTTTGCATGAATATGTAGTAGATAGCTTTCTTAGGCCCATGAGCCAGGGGACTCAAGAGGTCGGGGTCGATGTATCCCATAAGTGGAACCTGCAGTGATCTTACCCATGTCTATGTCTACGGTTTTTCAAAAGATCTATGATATGTCCTATGGATTGTATTTGCATGCCTATGTGAGATATCTGTGTATTTAGCTTGGACAATCTATACTTATTTGGAAATGTGTCGCTCACCCCACATATAACAAACTTTTCAGGTGAAGGAGATGGCATACCAAGCAAGAGCGGTGGATATGACAAGTGCCTAAAGATTTACTTACGAATGTTTAGTTTATTTAAAAAAATGTCGAATTATTTACTTCTTTTAAGTTGTTAGTTTTTATTCCAGTTTATTTGAGATTGATAGAATCGAGGCGATGATTAGATTTTATTTATGAAATATTTTGCTTCCGCTACAATCGACGATCTAATTTTATTTTTAAATTATCCATGTTCCTTTTCATCGTAAAAATTAGGATTATGCTCGTTTATTTTATTAAAGAAATTCTAGGGGCGTTATGTGGTATCGGGCGGGTCTACCTTTCTCGTAGACTTGTAAAAAAAAATTGTAAATTTCGCGTGTGTACTCTGATAAATGAATTAGAATTATATTTTTTTTAATAAACGAAAAGAGTCTACGTATCCACCACCGCTATGCCACGCCAACTCCGAAGCCGAGGTACGAATTTTTATTTTTTTTTTAAAAGGATTTCGTTCTCTACTGCTTATGCCATCGCTATTGTTATTGCTATTGCTACTGCTACTGCTATTGTCAAATGCTATTGATAAGGTATTTTAATACCGTTGTGATGAATTTTACATCTATTGCAAAGAGAAAAATGAAAGAAATATGCTAAGTTTTCTTGGATGCATAGCACGATAGAATGTCATTGAACTAATGAGATATTATGTTAATTGTGAACTTTATGGACAATAGAAAGAACTTAGAGAATGTAATTATTTTTATGCTATATAGATGGCTCGTAGAAGGTATACAGCACGAAAGTCCGATATCGTTAGCGTTAATAGAGAAAGAGCAAGGATAGAGAGATATGAACAATATCAATGGGAACCTAACCATAACTCAGGGGCGCATCTTAATGCAATGTTCGCATTATGGGTAGAGGCTAGATATGCCGGTCACTCGATGATCCGAATCGACAGGCATACTTAGATTTATTAACACCTTATCGGAGTTACCCTGCGAAGAGCTAGAGAGATATACAATCAAATGGTAGATGATGTCCGGGGAGTTTGATCGCGGGTTAGCTATGAGAATTTCGTTTCGATTTTCCGACAGCCTGGTGGTGGTTAGACCATGTACAACTCACAATGGATAAATCCGACTTCCTCCCCCGAAGAGCAAGACATACACGATGATGCTCCTCCACCGATTCCAGTGATGACGAAGATCCAAAGAAAGACAGGAAGAAGATCAGGAGGAGGATCCGGAAGAAGATATTGAATAGCTAGCTTTTGTTTTATTTTAGTAGTTGATGCTTGGGATTTTATATTCTCCTTTCATTAGTATTTTAGTTCAAGTTTTGTTTTTCGAACTAGCAATTGTTTTTTTTTTCTTCATTGGATTCATTGTAAAAAAAAATATATTGAGATTAATGAATGATCATTTTTTAAAAAAAAATTTTGCCTTGAGTACTTGTTATCGTTTATGATTTAACTTTTATATATATTGAGCTTAAAAGTATCCCAATTGGAGATTGACTTAATTTTTTTTTTTTATCGTGGTTATAGGATTAATCCTAGAGCCCCTAGAACCGGGATCGCCACAAATGCAACACTAGAAAATTTGGGAGACGTAGTGGTGCGCGCCTGCCCGCGATTGTTGAGGGTCTAACTCGCTGGGGTGCTTTGAACCAACAAAACCACCGGCCCCCACAAATAACACTTCACATGTGGTGGAACAGCCACGCAGTATAGACCTCCAACTCTTACGGGACGGGGAAGAGCGCACACAATGTGGAAGAATGGATAGCGGTGGAGGGCATATTTGAATTGATCGAGTGCATCGACGCACACAAAGCGGTGTCATGTGCGATTTATCACCAAACAAGATGCTAGGCATCGTGGGATTCACACCGTCGAACCATCACCGACAAAGAACGAGCGATATGCAATGGGGTTTTAAGGAATTAGTCATGCAAAGCTTTTTCCCACAGCGATCCTCTGAGAGATAAAAAGGAAAGAGAATTCCTAAACCCGCAACAAGGACAATGACGGTGCTCAGTATGAGCGAAAGTTCAACTTGATTAGCAAGGTATGCTATTCACAGCGGATTTTGAGTTACGGTAAGAAAAGGCTAAGAGATTGTGTCGGCTTACGCCCGAGTTAGGTGGGGTAGTGAGCAGCATTGGGAACGATCATATTCTCATTGTTGTGGAAGGAGCTCGAACGGTTGCCTACAATATGAGATTAGAAGGAGGTAGTAAAAAGGTTTTGAGGCTCCCAAAAGGAAATGGGAGGGTCCTAACACTGGGAAGTTTGTTAATAACAACAAACAACAAAAAGTCGATGGTGCTCCTAATCGCCAAGGTCGTGACGAAGCCACAATGTCGAATTGCGGAAAATATCATTATGGTGAGTGCCTCATTGGGAAAAGATGTTTGTTACCGATGCCATCACCAGGGCATCGGGGTTGGGATCAGAAGAGATATCGATCGGCCAGATGGGATCGGGAGGCCCACTGGAGAAACCGGGATGTACGCCATGACCGAGCAGACGCACAAGAGAGAGCCGAGACAATGACGGGTATGTTACAAGTTTTTAATGTACCGCTTCTTGATTTCTTTTGATATCTTTGGTGCAACACACATTCTTTCATATCCGCAAAATTCATTGAGGATTAAATAATGTGATATGTGAGTCTGTGGAACCTTTGGGGATTAGTATACCATCGGGTAAAACTATAGTGGCTAATCATAGAGTAAACGGGCACAATCGAACATAGAGGAAGAACTCTAGAAGCAAACCCATACGTTATAAAGATGAAGGACTTTGATGTAATCTTAGGAATGGATTGGTTAAGTCATAACCGTGCAAACATCCGATGTCACGAGAGGAGATAGATTTCCATATGCCGGGGAAAGGAGAAGTTCACTTTTCATGGGACTAGGTCGGGTGTTTCGCCACGAGTTATATCAAAGAATGAAAGCCGTGAAGATCTTAAGGAGAGGAGAATGCCAAGCATTTTTGGTGAATGTTATGGCTACCCCGATCAAGAGAGAACAATTGCCGATATCCCAATCGCCCGAGAATATCATGATGTTTTCCCGGAGGATTTACCAGAATGCCCCCGGATCAACAAGTGGAGTTCACGATTGATCCGCACGGGAAAGACCAACGTCAAAGGCACTTACAGAATGGCACCTAAGGAGTTGCAAGAACTAAAGGTGCAATTACAAGAGTTCTTTGGATAAGGGTTATGTGAGACCGAGCGTGTCTCCTTGGGGAGCTCCAAAGATTGTTCGTTAAGAAGAAGGGCGGCACGATGAGGATGTGTATCGACTATCGAGAGTTGAACAATCTCACGATTAAGAACAAATACCCTTACCCCGCATGAGGATCCGTTTGATCAATTAAGAGGAGCCGGAGTTTTCTCGAAGATTGATCTAAGATCGGTATCACTGGTGAAGATCAAAGAAGCGAGATATACCCAAAACGTTTAGAACCCGTTATGGACATTACGAGTTTCTTGTGATGCCATTTGGGTTAAGCAACGCACCACCGGTCTTTATGGACTTGATGAACAGAGTGTTTCATCCTTACTTAGATCAATTTGTCATTGTGTTCATCGATGATATCTTGATCTATTCAAAGGATAAACAAAAGACCACGAAGAGCATTTGAGGATCGTCGAGACACTTCGCAAGGAGAAACTTTATGCGAAGTTCAAGAAATGTGAGTTTTGGCTAGAGCGAGTGGTGTTCTTGGGTCATGTAGTCACCGCCGAGGTGTTGAAGTGGATCCAACCAAAGTGGAAGCCATAAATGAATGGAAAGCGCCATCGATCGTAAGTGAGTGAGGTGCGCAGATTTTTAGACTGGCTTGGATATTACGAGGCGGTTAATTGAGGTTTTGCCAAGATTGCCGGACCAATGACTCGGATCAAGAGAAAGGAGAGAAATTCCAGTGGATCGAGAAATGCGAAACCGGTTTCAAGAGTTGAAAAAGAGATTAGTTACCGCACGATTTTGCGATACCTAATGGATCGAAAGCGGTTCGTTATTTATAGTGATGCGTCAAAACAGGTCTCGGATGTGTACTCATGCAACAGTGGAAAGTGATAGCTTATGCCCGAGACAATTGAAGCAACATGAGCTTAACTATCCCACACATGACTTGGAGTTAGCGGTAGTAGTACACGCTCTCAAGATATGGCGTCATTACTCAGTATGGAGGAAAATGTGATATCTATACGGATCACAAGAGTCTCAAGTATTTTTTCACACGAGAAAGAATTGAACATGAGACAACGAAGATGGTTGGAGTTAGTCAAAGATTATGATTGTGCTATCCACTATCACCCGAGGCAAGGCCAACGTGGTCCCGATGCCCGAGTCGGTTAACAGTGGTGAATCGACGAGCATGATCACGGAGCAAGAAAGCGATTGATCAAGGATTTTGTCAACATGAGAATCGATATGGTAGTACCCAACTAACACCAAAGCTATCATATATCCTCTATGGTGGCAGAGCCGACTTTGAGAAATCGGATCAAGGAGGCACAAACGAAGGA
This sequence comes from Rehmannia glutinosa, assembly GCA_016081115.2. Classification (NCBI taxonomy): domain Eukaryota; kingdom Viridiplantae; phylum Streptophyta; class Magnoliopsida; order Lamiales; family Orobanchaceae; genus Rehmannia; species Rehmannia glutinosa. The sequence goes on from JABTTQ020001036.1 coordinate 27,057, forward strand.
TATGTTTTTGTGCAAAATGAGGGAGCGAGCTTTATTTGGAAACATTAGAGGTTTCATTTGAAGACCTGGGATGGTACACTTACTTATGAAGGAGAGTCTCGTGTACCAAAGGACGAGGACCTAAGAAAGGAAATCTTAGAAGAGTCTCATTGTACACCTTACACGGTGCATCAGGGAGGTACGAAGATGTATCGTGACTTGAGAAATACTTTTGGTGGAGAAACATGAAGGGCTCTATGTGATCGTTCGTGGAGAGGTGTTTGACTTGTCAACAAATCAAAGCCGAACACCAACGACCATCGGGGTTGCTACAACCACTGAGGTCCCTGAGTGGAAGTGGGAACATGTTACAATGGATTTTGTGGTGGTTTACCGAGGTCTAACAGAGGAAACGGTTATATGGGTCATCGTGGATAGATTGACGAAGACTCGCACACTTTTTGCCTAGGTTAAGATGACTTTCAAAGATGAAGCAGTGGCTCAATTATACATTGAGGAGATCGTGAGGCTACACGGGTACGGTTTGATTGTGTCCGAGAGACACACGGTTTACTTCAAATTTTTGGAAGGGATTGCAAAGAGCAATGGGGACGAGATTACACCAAGACGGCGTTTCATCCCCAAACGGATGGACAACGAGAGGACGACACAGATCTTTAGAGGACATGCTTAGAGCTTGCATGTTGGATTTCGGAGGAGGTTGGGAACGACACTTGCCACTAATTGAATTTGCTTATAATAACAGATTATCAATCAACTATTGGGATGGCACCATACGAGGCATTATACGGGAGGAAGTGTAGATCGCCAATTCACCGGGATGAAGTTGGAGAGAAGAAAGTTTTGGGTGGGATATTGTCGAAAAAGAACGATTGAAGCCGTAGAGAAAATAAGAGAAAAGTTAATCAGGTGGCGCAGATCGACAAAAGTCTTATGCCGATCCAAAAAGGAAAGAGTTGCGTTTGTGGTAAGGCGAGAAAGTTTTTTCGAGGTATCGCCGACGAAGGAATTTTCAGATTTGGTAAGAGAGGGAAGCTTAATCCGAGATATGTTGGACCGTACGAGGTTTTGGAGCGAGTGGGAAGAGTAGCATATAGATTGGCCTTGCCGCCAGCAATGTCGGGAATTCACAATGTTTTTCACGTATCTATGTTACGGAGGTATATACCAGATCCGAGTCACGTTGTTAATTATGAGACCATAGAATTGGACATACAGTTGTCATACGAGGAGAAACCAAAGGCGATCTTAGATAGAAAGGTGCACAAGTTAAGAAATCGAGATGTTGAGTTAATCAAAGTGCAATGGAGTGGACATAGCCAAGCAAGAAGAGGCTACTTGGGAACGTAAGGACGATATTTTAAAGATCAAATCCAGGAGGTTGATCTTTATTAGGTATGTTTAATTTCGAGGACGAAATTATTTTTAAGGGGGATAGTATGTAATACCCAAAATTTTATTTTGGGCTTTTATTTAGAATTATGAATTTTTAGATTAGATTAGTTTATTTAGGGGCTAATTTATTATTTTATAAATCCAAGCCCAATTATCCAATCAAATAATTATTTACCCAAGCCCAAAATTTTAAATCAGAAGTCCAACCTAGCCTATTCACAAGCCCTACTCCAAGTAGGATTCCAATTTTTCAGATATACACGATCTTGACCTTTCCTCAATCCAGCGAAAAATCCATCTTCACGTATAAGGATTCTAACTGATATAGTTAGATTAGGACTCTAACTATTATTCAAACCATAACCCTAATCTAGCCTATAAAACAAATCAACAGTACAAGAAAAAAAAATCACGTACTCTCTACTTTCAGAAAACAACAAGGTAAAATTTTTCATCCTTCAGTTTCATCTTCACGTGTGTACTCAGCCAACCCCTCCCAAACCACAAATCACTTCCCCAAAACCAAAAACAATTCAACCAAACGCCCGTACGCCTTATCCCCGATGCCGCCGGCAAAATACCGAAACCGTAGCCATCGACGCCCAAACCCAGCTTTATCAGAAAACCCAAATTGTTGCTGCCCAAAATTCAAACCACAAATTTGCCGAAAAATCTCCGGTTTAGCCCGAAATCAACCACCCTCTATCCAAAGCCGTCGGGAGTTGTCGCAGCCGCGTCGCCCGAGGTCGCCGGTGTCTGTGCGCGTGAGGTTTAAAAAAAAAAAAGAGAAATAGAGATGAGAGGGCGAGACGGGCAGACGTTGTTGGAGGGGGGTTGATTTTTAGGTAATTGAGGGGATTGATTTTAGGAGAAGAAGAAAAAAAAAAAGAAGAGGGGAAGAAGATGATAGACGCTGGTGCAGAGAAGAAGTAGGGGAAAAGAGAAAGAAGGAGAAAGAAAAAGAAGGAAGAAGAAAAGGAAAGTAAGGGGGGTGAGTTGGGTTGATTGACCGAAAGGGAAAGAGAAGAAAAAAGTATGAAAAAAGAGAGGGGAAAGAAAAAGAAAAAGAAAAAGAAAAAGAAAAGGAAAAAGAATGGAAAAAGAAAAAAAAAGAAGAGAGAGAAGGAGAGTTGAGGGGGTAGTACGTATTGGAAATTGGAGGAGGAGGAATATTGGATTGTGGTCCCCTATAGACTAATAGACTAATGATAGAATTACCCTTCAGTCCCAAACCAACCAAATTAAATTAATTTCAATTCAATTTCTATTTTGATTCCAATTCAGCCCCTAAACTAGGATTTTTAGATTATTATTTTAGATTAAGTTTAGAATATTCGAGGATTTTAACTAGTATTATTTTGTATTGACAGCGATTTATCGAGCGAGGATTAGGCGTCTTGATCCGACACTTCAGGTTCTACTAAAGTTTTGAACGCTACGTTCAAGAGTGGGGTTTGTTTTTCTAAACTTTATTGTCTTGTTAAACGCTTAGATTATTTTGCATTAATATGTAGTACGATTCTTAGGCCCATGAGCCGGGACTCAAGAGGTCCGGGGTCGATGTATCCCAGTGGAACCCTGCAGTGCTACCCATGTCTATGTTTACGGTTTTTCAAAAGATCTATGATATGTCCTATGGATTGTATTTGCATGCCTATGTGAGATATCCGTGTATTTAGCTGACAATCTATACTTCATGAAGTTGTCGCTTCACCCCACATATAACAAACTTTTCGGTGAAGGAGATGGGCGGCAAGAGCGGTGGATATGACAAGCGCTAAAGATTTACTTACGAATGTTTAGTTTATTTAAAAAAATGTCGAATTATTTACTTTTAAGTTGTTAGTTTTTATTCCAGTTTATTTGAGATTGATAGAATCGACGATGATTAGATTTTATTTATGAAATATTTTGCTTCCGCTACAATTGACTCAGTCTAATTTTATTTTTAAATTATCCATGTTCCTTTTCATCGTAAAAATTAGGATTATGCTCGTTTATTTTATTAAAGAAATTCTAGGGCGTTACAGGGATCGTGGGAATTTTACGCAATCACACGGGTGAGCCTATCTTCGCATTTGGGAAACAATTTACTTATCACAAATCAGTCCTGGAGTTCGAACCGATTGCTATTGAAGAAGGTCTAAAGATTACGAATCAAAGTGGATTCATCCCCATATCAAGAACGGACTCTTTCTAGTTGTTCAAGCAAAGAATAAAGAATCGAAGGGGACGGGGGATATGTTGAACTTAGAGCTGCTGCAATTCATTCTCGGTTAAAGGCTATGGAACAGACGTCGGTGCACTACCCACGTGAAACTAACGGCTGTGCTCACGCCATTGCACATTTTGCTTCTTCTTCTCCTAATCCATTTGTGTGGGATTACGAGATTTTTCCTTTGTGGCTGAAAGAACTTGTAACAAAAGATTGTAACCATATTTCAAGTTAATGACAAGTTACTTTTGGCTTCAAAAAAAAATTCAGAGAAAATTGCAATATTAGTCCCACAAGATTTCAGTAATTGAAATTTTGGTCCATGAATTCAAAATAGTCTCACTCGAATAATTTTGTTGCAAAATTAGTCACACCATTAATTTTTTCGTAAATTTCTTTGCAATTTCGGTCCCATCTTAATTTTCTTTGCAGTTGTGACTAAAACTGCAGCTATTCATATCCTATGGGACCAAAAATACAATTATCCCAAACAAAACATTAAAAATAGATATATTTAAACTAATTTATCTCATTTGTAGTCATTTGAGTTTTTATTTAACTTCAAAATGATTTTAATAAAAAAAATCTTAAATAATTAAGGTAAAATCTTAATAAATTAAAATAACTATTTTCTTTATTAATTGAGAAATTTGTACAATTAATCATGTAATTGATAGGTAGTTCCAAAAAATATTTCGCAAAATGCACGATTTGCAGTAGTGTGAAAATGATTATTTATATAAGAAGTTTCATTAATAATGTGAAAATGATCATACCACAATTTTACATCATGATTATAATTTATACCATTGTATGAGATTAGTGACTACAAACTTAGTCTGGTTTAGTTTCTTTTTCATGAAGTGCCGATTATACCTTTTGTTTTATTTTATATTTTTTTATAAATTAAGAAATAAATGTAAAAAATCCCCCATCAAAATTTGATACCACAAAATATAATTCACAAGAAACAACAGAGCAATAACCTGACTCAACAGAGCAAGGATGCGATATGCAGTTCACTTGGAGTGTGGCAGCAGATTAATACGGGGAGATACTTGGTGCTGCCTTCTTTAATTGGGAGGAACAAAAGATCTATTTTCCAACATATTAAGGATAGAGTTTGGAAGTGTATTCAAAGTTGGTGTGGAAGAAATTTATCACGAGCAGGAAAAGAGGTATTACTTAAATCTGTTGCTCAATCTATTCCGACTTATTTTATGAGTGTTTTTATGCTTCCTACTTCTTTGCTTGATGAATTGGAAAAGATGATGAATTCTTTTTGGTGGGGATCAAATAAGGATAAAGCGAAGGGAATTAATTGGATGAGTTGGAAAAAGATGTGTGATAGAAAAGAGTTTGGGGGATTGGGTTTCCGAAATCTATCATGTTTTAATTTGCACTTTATCGGAAACAAGGTTGGAAGTTTCAGAAAGATCCAAATGCTTTGATTTGTAAGATTATCAAAGTCAAATATTTCCCTAGAGGGGATTTTTAAATGCGAAGTTAGGAAGTAATCCTAGCTTCACTTGGAGAAAGCATTTGGTATTCCCAAATAATGCTTAAAAATGTGCTAGATGGAGGATTGGTAATGGGAGAAAATCGAGTTTGGTGACCCTTGGTTGCGAGATGGTGCTAATTTCCATATAGAAACTCTGTTAATATGGAATTACAACATCTCAAGCGTGTGAAGTCGAAATTCGATGTAGGGGGCCCAAAGTGCCCCTTGTTAAGTAAATGGTTTATTGTTTCTTCATCAATGCAAAAAAGGGTGCTAGTATCTGGTTCCAAGAAATTTTGTTTTACTACTAATTGTTCATTTTCCTATTAAATTTATAAGTAAATTACAAAAATACCCTTGATTTTTTGGAAAATCTCGGGGCCCAGTGCCCTCCTTGGCCCCTATGTCCCTTCGTCACTGTCTCAAGGTACATGATTTATTTATACCAGAATGTGCTGTGTGGAATGAGGAATTAATCGAAGATTTATTCTGTCAAAACGATGTCAAAGAGATAATCAGTATACCACTGACTCAAGGAGCTATGGAAGATACCTTGGTTTGTCATTATGATAAGAGAGGAAAGTATTCAGTTAAAAGTGGGTATCGGATTGTTGTGAATTTGATGACCAGTAATCAGAATCATAGGAGGAGTTGGGTGGAAAATATTTGGTCATTTCAAATTCCACCAAAAGTTAAACACTTTATGTGGCGTTTGAGTAGAGACTGTTTGCCTACAAGAATTAATCTAGCAAAGAAAAATATTTTGGTTGATCAATGTTGTGTTATCTGTCAAAAGGAGTTAGAGAATTGTTGGCATCTGTTTTTAACTTGTGAATTTGCTGATAAGTGTTGGAAAATTTGTGGGCTGAAGAGTGTTATTCATGATTGTATGGCTGAAGTGGAATCTTTTACAGAATTTTTGGAAAAACGGGTTTGTACTGTAGAAGATGCTATTATTGAGAGGTTGGCTATGGTTCTATGGAGTTTGTGGAGGCAACGGAATTCTGAGTTGTGGGATAAAAAGCATATGTCACCTACCCAAACAATTATAGCAGCTAAATGTGGTTTAAGTGAGTGGAAAGGGGCTAATGCATACAAATGGAGTGGTAATGTTCAATCTATTGCAACAGTGCTTGGTGATAACCAATGGATGACGCCTATTTTCCCATTCTTAAAATGCAATGTGGATGCATCTGTTATCAACAATTCGAATGGTGCAAGAATAGGAACAGGTACAGGCATTGGTATGGTGCTTAGAAATGATGTAGGCGATTTTTTGGTGGCTAGAACTCTATGTTTTCCAGGACAGTTTCATGTTCGAGAAGCTGAACTTATTGGGATGAGAGAAACACTTTTTTGGGTTTTTGGATTGGGCTTCAAGCAAGTTGTTTTCGAATCGGATGCTAAAGGGGTTATTGATAATCTTCTTATATCGGATTGTGGGGAATCGGAATATGATGCTATCTTAAATGAATGTCGTACGTTACTAAATGGTGAACCGGACTTCTCGATGGCTTTTGTCAGACGGGGAGAAAACAAGGTTGCTCATGAGTTAGCTAAAAGTTCGTTTTCTTTTACTAACCTATCGGTGTGGACTAGTCCACCTCCATGTATCGAATATGTATTGTTGGATGATGTTTCTAGATAATAAAATCATTATTTTGGTGTGAAAAAAAAAAAAAAAAACAACTATAATACATCCCTCAATATGCTAGAACAATATGCTTTTGCGCCAACATCTTCTTTTGTTTTTTTCTTTTAATTTTTCTCCAGCACAATATGCTCTTGTATAGGAGTGTCAATTTTGGACCCGACACGCAAAATCGACACGAACCTAATACGAAATTAATGGGTATGCATCCAGGTTTCATGGATTCAAGTCGAAATTGGGTGGAACCCGGATAACCACCAATTAAACAGGTCGGGTTCGAGTCAACCTGCTATGATTCATTTAACCGGTCTAACCCATTTGTGAATTTAAAAAGAAAAAGTAAATAACTAATTATAAGAAGGAAAAAAACAAAAAAAAACAAGACATCTTCTTAAAACTTAAAATCTAAAATTTCTTTAATTATGTATGTTGTTATTATTTTGTATGTTGTCCTGAAAATATGATAAGTATGTTATGTTATTTATGTAATTATATATATTTTTTTATTACTATGAATTGTGATATTTTTTATTGATTGAATAGTGTGATAGTGATTAAATTAAAAAAAATAAAATTTATTTTGTTAAAATTATTAAATGTAAATAAAAATAATTTTATTATACGGGTTAAATAGGTCAGATCGGGGTTACCTGTGAAATAAGTTGGTCGGGTTCGAGTTCTAACACGAATAATTAAACTGGTTGAATCCGAATTGGTTGATTCTGACCGCATCCACGAACCCAGACCCGTGAATGCGGATCCAACTCAAATTAACACCCCTAATCTTGTACCAGCCTTTTTTTTAATTTTTCTTGGCCGCAATACAAAAGTGTGCTTGGATCTGATTTTTTTCCTTCTAAACTTTCATATTTCAGTATTTTTTCAAGCACAACATGAAATTGTGCTTCTCATTGATTTCGTTTTTCCAGACGCAATTTCCAGTTCCATTTCGCCTTAAAATCGGTTTTCCTGTTCCATTTCCACTATATTTTCGACGAGTTCAAGCAAATTTTTCCATAATTTAGTGAAAAGCCCTTCAAATCTCCCATTTCCTCGCCCTTTTTGTGCATTTTCCTTCTTTTTATAATGTAAATATTAATTTTTTTTTTCATCTTTTAAGCAATGTGTCTACTGATACAAAATTTGATAGCTACAAGCCTACAACTTTTTTTTTTTTTTTTTTTTTTTTGATCTGACCTCCTACACATAGAAGGAGTGATATCACTAGGCCAACATTGATATTAGTTCAGTAAGTAGAAACCTAGAGATGTAAAATGGCTCCAACCCGACTTGCCTCCAAAAACCAACTGATTAATTGTGGTTTAACCTTATGAGCATCCCATATTCTAATTGTTCTTAGCTAATCTCTGCGAAATTCCACCAGTTTAACAAAATGAATACAAACTAATAGGAAAATCTTAATTAAATTCATGATAAAATGTTAAAAAGATCAACATAAAGAACATGAAGAAAATTAGAAGAGAGCAATTTTCATGGGAAATTGAAATAAAAAAAGGTAACTGATTCAAACCCAGAACTCGGTCAATATTTTAACTTACCACTTGACCCTTCTATTTCAAAGATAAATTCACGCATCCAATTTTGAAGCCCAGAAAAATAAATTAACAAGCAAAAAATCACCACCCAAGAAAAAAAAAAAAAAACTTGATACAGAAAGAACATAAAGAAAAAGAGGCTCAGATCTTCTATTCTGTGAAAAGACAGAGAGAAATCGAGCCTCGCCATGGCTGCGAAATCACCGGTTGCATGCGATTAACAGGGAAATCACAGCCATCCGGGTCGCCCCGCCAAGATACGGGCTGGTATTTCTCTGTGCCCGGTTCACCAGCGCAGAAAGAATCAAGAAATTGCATCACAGCCCCATTATTATTTGGTATATATATAGATAGATAACAGACAGAGTAAGACAGACAGAAGATGGATAGCTTATGCAAAATTGGTTCCCATTTATTTTCATAGTTTGAAGGGTGCAAATATATTTCCTGATCTTTGTTCAAGGGCTGTTGGATTTTTTTATCCCAGAAATGGGTGAAATCACAGGGTTAGCAGAGAGGGTCAACCACCCTTTGAGAAACCCCAAATCTCTCTGTAACCCTCATTCTTCCCTTCTGCGCTGATGATGATTCTTGATTATTGAGCTTTGAGCTTAAATGGATGATGGGTACCTTGGCTTTGTTCCTTTTCTGCCCCTGCTTTGGTCACGGTTTTACGGGCCTTGGAAAAAGTTGAAGTGGCAGACACGAACACGAGGCAAACAATGTAGTTTAAATGTTAAATTATTTGTTTTTAGGGTAAATGGTTAATGGCCCATCACCACCATAATTTTACAATTTTGGCACATAATCCCAAAGAAGTACCATACAACCACTTTACCCCAATTAAAGTTGTTAAACGGGCCGTGTCGGACCGACGAACCAAGTTGAAAATTTGGGTTGGGTCGGGTGGTGATTGAGACATTATTTTGGAGTTCATTCCAGCCAAGAAATCCAGATAAAAAGTTGGGTCGGCCCCATATTTCGGGCCGAATAAACCAGGCCAAATATATAGCAGTATTCCTTTTTGGGGAAATTACACAGAATACGCTATTTTTTGTATCATTACCACACAATACGCTCATATTACTCTTGTGCCTATTTTTTTACTTTTGTACCTAATTTTTTTTTTTACGTTCCTTGCTATTTTTTTTTTTATTTTTTTTTTCGTTTTTTTTGTTCCTACATTATTTTATATGTTATATAAGTTGTTTCGAGTTTGTTTAAATTTGTTTCTTTATTATTTCTATGTTGTTTCTATATTGTTTCTTTGTTGTTTCGATATTTCAAAATAACTGTAACCTATTTTTTATGTTGTTTTTTATTCATATATTATTTTGTACATTATTTTTATTATTTCGGTGTTGTTTTAAATATTTTTTTACGTTATTTCTAGGTTGTTTCCATACCCTTTTTAATATTGTTCTTATATTTCTTTGTTGTTTCAATGAAGTTTTCGATGTTTAAATACAATTTTTTACCTATTTTTATTAATAGAAACATGTTAAAAACAATGTTAAAACACATAAACATGTTTGAAACATATTAGAAACATGTTTGAAACAATGTTGAAACACATAAACATGTTTGAAACATGTTTGAAACAATGTTGAAACACAGAAACATGTTTGAAACAATGTTAAAACAAAGCGTAAAATTTTCCGGAAATTTTTGCTGGAGCGTATTGTTGTATAAAAAAAGAGCAGAGAGCGTAAATTTAGGTAAAATTGCACCGGAAAGCGTAAATTTAGGTAATTGCATAGGGAAGCATAAAAGGCTGACATTGACTTAAAAATGGTGGGTATTTTTGTCATAAGCCCTTCCTTTATGGATGTCCCAAATATATATTCAATTTACATATTTAATAGTAATTTTTCTATTATTTTATTATTATAATCCAATTTAATATGCATTTATAATTTACACTATTCAATGAGGGCAAATCAAGTAGTAATTTCTAATATTTTTTCTTAATTTGTGTGAAAAGTCCAATTAAACTATATAATTGAGACAGGGAGTACTAAAACTAAAAAAGGAATTTGCAAATAAACATGACATTTTCACTTTCTGTCAAATTCGAAGGTTATGGAAGTGTTGTTGAGGAAATTTGGAGAGTGTTTATATATATACTTTTGTTTTGAAGATTATTTATATATTTATATAATTTTATATGAAATATAGGGTTTTATGAATATGTGGTTTTTCAAATAAGAATGCTTCAGTGATGTGATTATACATTATTGTACAATTAATAAAGAAGTAATAAAATAAGAATTTTACGATTATCAATGTTTATCCTCAAACATAACAAGAATGTGCGGTGTTAAATTTTAAATTAAATTTTGACCAAATTATTTAGTTTGATGATAAAAACTCCAATATTAATTTTAAAATGTAAAATTCAATTAATCAGATAAAGTAAATCAAAATAAAGATTAAATACATATCAAACCTTTCATTTTTAGTTTTGCAAGCTTCAGGATTAATTTCTAATATATATTTTTATTTTTATATGAATACTGATTTACTATTGTTTATTTTTTCGGATAAACAAAGTGTACCTGTATTTTATTTAAATTAATATCCAAAACTAAAAAGAAAATGAATTGGAAAAGTGCAAAGTCCGATTTTAAATATTCAGCTTTTAAACTAATTTACGATGAAAAAAAGGACTAACTAAAATAAAATAAACTCAAGAAACCAAAATACAGGAAAACAAGGGAAAAAATTGAATGGAGGCTCAGATCTATGGTATTGAACAGGCAACGAGAAATCAACCACGCCATGGCTGCAGATTAACCGGTTGCATCTGAGATGCCATCCGGGTCGCCCCGCCAAGATACGGGTTGGTCCATCTCATTGCCCGATCCATAAGCTCAGAAGAAACAAGAATCATCGTCACAGCCCCTTCGCATCAAGACACAGAGAGAGAGAGAGAGAGAGTGAGAGAGAGTAGCCATAAGTGTGTGTATGTATGTATATGCCTGCGTTGTGAATTTAAGGAGTTTTTTGTAATTATCCTCAGTACTGTTGTAGTTGTTCTTGAAGGGCTGTTGATTTTTTACTTTCGTAATTAATTGAAGAAATCATGGGGTTAGCAGAGAGGGGCAACCGCCCTTTAAGAACTCCCATATCCTCTCTGTAAACCCTCATTCTTACTTTCTGAGCTTTCTACCATAGTACCATTGTTCATTCTTGGGGCTTTCATCTCACTTCTCAGTATATACCCAAGCTTTTTCTATAATTACCCCTGCTTTTTAGCCATTTTTCCAAGACCTAGTCCACCAGTCAAACCCTTGACAATTTCCTAAAAAAAAAAAAAAAAAAAAAACCCTTGACAAAGGGTACTCTAATAATTTCAATAAATAGACAGAAACATGAGATTTTTCTATATACCCCTGCTTTTAGCTCTTTTTCCAAGAATTTGGCTACCAGTCCAACCCTTGATAGAAATATTTTAGGCTGGCCCAAAGTTCAATATGGTTTAAATGTTTTAAGGCCCGTAGATTCTGATAAAGGGGTGAGGCTAGAGATGTTAAACGGGCCGCGGTCCGTTGGCCCGTACCTTTTAAACCGGGAAAAAAAGAGCTAGGGTCGTATTTTTTAGCCCGTTTAAATCCGAGCCTTTTTTTGCCCAGACCGTTTAGTCCGAGGCCAATTAGGGCTAGCCCATAGGTTAATCGGGCTAGCCCGCCAATTATTTTTAAAAAAAATATAATATAATTCTAATATTATAAATCTAATTTATCACATATTACCTATTACTAAATCATATTTCTTCAAGTTTACATCTCATCATCTTTAATAGGTTTAAATATATAATTCTAAAAACTATGACTTATAGTCATATGAATATTTTTTTTCAAAAAGTATTATTTTTTTCATTTTATATGGGTATATATTATATAATACTATCTTTTATTATTATAGTTTTATATTAAAAATTTAGTCATGGAATATTTAAATTTTATAATTCTATTAATGCAATATCATTATAAACTATGCAAGATATTTCTACAATGAATACTTTAACTTAACATGTTAAACTTAAATATTATATATGTTTGAGTTTAAAATTTTAGATTTAAATATATAATTTTTTTAATTTATAGTCCGATAATGGCCCGTTTAGCCCGAAACCCGCTAGGGTTAGGGTTAGGTTCGCAATAAGCCAGGCCGTTTAATAGTGACTCATTTAGCCTGAAGCCCGTTAGGGCTGGCCTTTAACATCTATACGTGAGGCCGTGAGGGAGACCATAAGTAGGGGGTGGCAAATTGTGTATTCGTGTCGTGTTTCGTGTCTACATGGTAAGGTTAAATACGAACATAACACGATGAGGATTTGCTACGACGGATACAAACACGAACACGTAAATTTTCATGTCGACACTCAAGACGATTTGACACGATAAGTCCAAAATAAAAAGAAATTGATTTACACGTTAAAACACGATAGCAAATTACACGATAATACATGATACAAACATATAAAATATCAGGTTATCATGTCACTAACATGTAAATGTGTCATTATCGTGTCTTTATCGTGTTCGTGTCACTATCGTGTTTACACGAACATAACACGAACACGACACAAAATTTTTGTGTCTGAATCATGTCAACACGATAAGTATACGGACATGATAAGGCTAAACACTAACTCGTTATTTTTGTATCATTTTCGTGTCGTGCTATCGTGTTGTGCCTAGAATTGTCACCCATAACCATAAGATACTAACAAGCTTCGTATTGTATCAGGGTGGCCAAAGTTATCGTAATTTCATATAGTTTATGATTTATCTTGTAAGAAAGTATAAAGAGTAGGGATGGCAACGAAATAGGTAGACATGCGTATCTACTTACCAAAATCCTAATGGGATGGGTATAAGAAGTCTTTTTGGGATTTGGGACGAGTATGGAATGAAAAATTGCTACCCATTTACATACGAGTTGGGTTTTATTTTTCCCCATCGGGTACCCACAACTCGAACTCATTTACCCCTTAGTAACCTCCACCTATTTTTTCCATTTAGCAAGATACATTTCTTCTTAAAATTTCAATATGAATTTTCATTTTGTACAAAGAATATATGAAGTTGTTACTCTATTTGAGTCAGTGATTCTATCAACTCTATTTTATCTTGTCGAGTTTGATAGAACTTCGTGTATGCTGGTTCCAGTTTCGGTTCCTTTGTCTAAAAAATCGTGGAATCGACGATTTAGAACCGACAATGGAACCATGGTGGAACCGACAGTTAAAATCGTTTGTTTCAAAGTTAAAGTTAACGTTTTTTTATTTATTTTTTAGGTAAAAATATGCTAGAAAAATGTTAAATATTTATTATGATGTTTTATTTTTCGAAACTACATGAGACACGTTTTAAACCAAATGTTGTAAGCGAATTATGCGAACTTTGATTCCTATATACTCTAATAATATATATATATATATATATATATATATAGACAATGTAATATTATTATTAATATTAAATACAAAACTTAATTGAGTATTAAGTCCAAGTCTGTTTCTTTCTTTTCCCATTTTTTTGTAACTGAAATTGAAAAACTATTTTTAAAAAATAAAAAATTATCAAAAGATAAACAAACAGTTTTAACCGGAAGTCGTGGAGGAACCGGGTTAAATATCGGAACCGAAACTGTGAGTTGAACATTTCTGGTTCCAATTCCTCCAAAATAAGAAACTATAATCGGTGGTTCGAAACCGTAGCCACCCCAACTTGCGAGTGTGCTCTTTCCTGTTCCTGGATGCCCTTTCACCATCGATATCAACTAGTTCCTCGTCCATTCGTCCGTTCCTGGATGCCCTTTCATTGCTATCAGAATTTGCCTTTCTTTAGTACCTTCCCTATACGTGAGAATTTGCCTTTTTTTTTTTTTTTTATTGGCGAGTCCTAATGGAATATGACAAAGATTGAAAAAGCTTATCCAAACTGGTGACTTGATAATTTCTCGGTACACTTGTCTTCACGGGCGGATGTAGGGGGCTCCCCTAGGCCCCGCCACCACCCCCAATTTTTTTTTTTTGGCATTTTTTAAGGTAAAAAAAATAATTTTTTTTTATATATTTGTTTAATGGGAAAAAAATAGTTGAGCTAGGAGGAAAAATTTTGGGCTAGGGGCTGCTTGTCTTTACTAAAGTTACAATTTCAAAAGTTACAAAAGTGTAAAATATGGAATAATGCAATATTAGTCCTATGTGTATTTTCAATATTTGCTCCCTAACCTTTGAAATTGTGACATTAGTCATGTATGTTTTGCTTTTTAAAAAAAAAAAAAAGGAAAAATTTGGACCACTACACTTAGTGCAATTTTGGTCCTATAAATTTTAAGTTGATTCAAGTTTGGTCCTAAGGGCTATTTCAATATTTCAATTATTTCCAAAATGCCCTCCAAAATAATCAATATACATAAGATCAAGTTCAAAATAGTATCAGGGTCTATATTTTATTTACTTGAGTTGAATTTATTTATCATTTATACTATAGATTACCTAATTATTGAATAATTTTAGATTTATGAATATGAATCAAAATCTGATATACGAGTTCTATATCCACAATTTTTTAATTATGAAAATGCAAAAACACGTAAAAAATTGCCAAAATTGGTTATTTTGAATAATAGGACTGAAATGACCACAACTGAAAAATAAAAGACTAAAATTGTCGAATCCTAAAAATTACATCATTAAAAATGTTATTTTTGCTCGGGGACAAAATTGTCACAAGACTAAAATTGCAACTTTAAAAGTCACAGGACTAATATTGCAACATCTCTATAGATACAAGACCAATTTTGCAATTTTTCCTTTAAAATATGAAGCAAAAAGATATTATTCCTTTCAATTTATTATTATTCTTCTAAGACCTCTATTACAATTCTTGTCTGACTTCTTAGATAATAGTTTTTTTTGTTAATATCAAAATTACATGTTTTTTTTTTCGTCAAACAATAATATAGGTTGCATTTGGACGAAAAAATTTAGATTTGAGGGGATGACTTGAGAAACGAATTTGAAACGACTCCACAATTAAAAACTCAAAATAACAGATTGGAGATTATATCCATCGGATTACGAGAATACCTAAACAAGTCAATAAATGAACCCGTAGATAGAATTTATTTTCACTAAATCCACTCAAAATATGGAATATAACAATTTCATCATTTTAATTATCCATGATTCCTTAGCGACCATACGATCTCTATCATAAGGCCATCATACCATCACTAGTACTTCTCTATTCAAGATTTCAAGGATTAACAAACTCAATCACCTTTGAAACCATCTCACCAATCTCAACATTAGCCGTAGTATCCAGAACAAGCTTAGGAACCTCACCCACATCATAATCCCAACACCCATCGTAACCCTCCAGCAACCGCTCCATCTCCGCCCACGTCGACGGCTTGTGATGCCACCCGGACCCACCATCGCCACCCCTCGACTCAACCCGCCTGCGCCACTCTGCCTCGTCCCCCGGCTTACACTCTATTATGACAACCCGGGCACCTCTCTCGGTTGATGCCATCTCCAACAAGCGGTCGAGGTGGGCCCGCCTGGAAAGCGGAGAGTCAACGACTACGCTAAGACCTAAGCCTAGTTGAGTCGAGATGACTCGCCACATGGCCTCGTACGATAGGTCATTCAGTAGTTTTGTGGCTGTGGTGGGTGAAGTTAGGATGAGGGCTTGTTGAATTGGGTACGTGGCGTCACGAAAATGGTCCTTGTCTATTAATGGGCATTTGAGTGCCTTTGCGATGGCGTATGCGAGTGTGCTCTTTCCTGTTCCTGGATGCCCTTTCATTGCTATCAGGATTGGCCTTTCTTCGCTATCTTTATCCATGGGATTAGAGTGTTCTTGGTGCAGAAATTTTAGATGGCGAGTGTCGTTGAGGAGGATTGATTCACACATGGCTGATCCATATCCATGTTCTTGTTTTTTATTGGTGTGTACCTAATGGAATATGACAATGATTGGTAGAACTTATCCATACTGGTGACATGGTAATCTCTAGAAGATCTTGACTAGATTGGGTCTTGCATACTAATGACCCACCTCATATTGCCCAAACCCAAGCCCAAATTGATGGCATGCCGACCTTAAAACAGTGGTAAAAAAAAACCTAAAGACGATTTTTGAACTTACAAAATATTTAATGTAAGTCATGATAATTGATACATCTTCCTGACCAACACATAAGCAAGTACCAATTTTGATTTATTTCCATTTAACTGATCTATTATACTCGTAATTAGTTTTCTCGAAAATATCTGGTTAAGCTCTTTCCATTATATAAGTGGTAAACAAGAAACAAAATAATTGAAAAGGCTGAAACCCATTAAATGGCAGAATTTACTGCATCTAATTAATACATGTGGCTGTTACCAATATGAATTTCTATTAATTTAGCATATAATTGTTTTAGGGCCCATTTGGATGGAGGGATTTGAAATTCCAAAGAATTTCAAATGAATGGATTTCAAAGTCATTGGATTTCAAATCCACCTCTTGTTTGGATGACGTGAATTTGTGTAAGGATTTCAAATCCATAGTAAGTTTTGATAAAAAAAATTTTAGAAGCTCTATTTATTTTCTTAATTAATTTTTAATAAATAAAAATAAAAGATATAATCTTATTATTTTGTAAATAATTATAATTTTATAAACTAATAAAAATATGAAATATATAACTTTTATTATGTCTGAATATGTGTATGATGATAATGCGTGTGCATATGTGAGGTGAGTATGTGTGAGTGTGTGTGTAAATGTGTGTGCAGTGTGTGTGTAAATGTGTGCAGTGTGTGTAAGTGTGTGTGAATATGTAAGTAGGCATAAAGGGAAGAAAAAAAAAAAGAATGGATTTCAAATGACTAGGTTTTGGGAGGGATTTGAAATCCTTTGAAAATGAACTAAAACTTAAAGAGGGTTTTGAAATACATTGATTTGGATTTATATGCCAAACAGGGGTGTAGATTAAGCTCCTCTGCCACAACTCTATCCCACTTAAATTGAAACTGATAAATAATGGATGAACATTCTGTGACTTTTTCTTAACCAGATGCAGAGGTGAATATATAGAATTAAAATGAAATAAAAATTAAAAAAATATGTATAACAAATAGAAATAAAGAAACAAAAGATGGATATTAAGGGGAATAGTTAAGGCTCAGATCTGTATAAAAATCAGGCAAATGGGTCCAACAACACCGCCATGGCTGCAATATCACCCAGTTGCAATTTTTGAGGGACGAAAATCCCCCACAAATGCCATCTGGGTTGCCCCGCCAAGATACGGGTCGGGTTATACCATCGCCCGAATCTCCTGCTCCAAAAAAGAAAATTATCATCACAGCCTTCTTAATCCAGTAAAAGATGTTAAAATAAGCTTAGCCAAACACCCCATTGAAGTACAGTTGAACAATGGACATGGAAACATAACCATAGTTAGAGGACTAAATTGCAATTTTCCCAGAAATAAATGGTTGTAGAAGCATACGCAATCACAACCAGACTCACACAGAGTGAGAAAAAAGGGCTGTTGGTTTGGAGAGGAAAGTGAAATCATGGGCGAAGCAGAGAGGGGCAACCACCCTTGAATAAATCCCCATCCTCTGCCGCCTCATTCTGGAGCAGGATTCCGATCCCTAGTTTTTTTATTTGTTATTTTGGTCCTTTTAAAGGGCAGGTCAAAGCCAGGCTTGAGCATATGGGTAAAATTGTAAATGAGTATTGTAAAGAAGAAACATTGGATGATTAGATCCCAATTTATGGATGTGAGCATATGTTAATTTGTGCAATTACTATTTAGGCAGTGAAAGATCACGGATTATTTATTATTTATCTTGTTTTGAAATAAGATGATGGATTATTATACTAACCGAACACATTATCGTTTAAATTTATACTAGTTAGTTTCAATATTATTAGTGTTTGAACTCGGTATAGTTATTGTTAACCATACTTTAATATATGTGTACACAGTATTTATGATAAGTAATACTCCCTCCATCTCATAAAGATATGTAAGTAGAAGAATTCACACCTATTAAGAAGGCAAAAATTTGCGTGAGACGGTCTCACAGATTTAGATCCGTGAGACGAAACCCTTACACAAAGTTTTAAAGATTTTTTTTTTCAGATTTTATTTTTCTTAGGGTTTATATTTGTTTTTTTATGGTTTATTTTGTTTCTTGGGTTTAGTTTTAATTGATTTAGGTTTTTAGGATTTTTAGTTTTTTTAGGGTTTTTTTTTTATTTTTTAGGTTTATTTTTGTTTTTCGGGTTTATTTTTCATGGTTCATGTTTTTAGGGTTTATTTTTATTATTTCATGGTTGATTATTATTTTTAAATTTATTTTCATAGTTCATGTTCTCAAGACGTAGCCCTTAGAAAGTCCGTTTCACGGATTTAGATCTGTGAGACCGTCTCACAAGAGACTTGCTCTATTAAGAAAACATAATAAATATAATTGGGTTTATAATATTTCTCTCATATTATTCATATTTTGCCCTTGTATTAAATAGTGATATATCATTCTAAATGAATTAAATAAAGTTAATTTAGTATATTGTTGTATAATTAAAATACTCTCAATAATTTAGTATATTAATTGGGACGGATAAAAAATGAAATGTGGTCTATCTTTTTGGAACGAATGAGTACTAATTACTGATTTTCTTATTTAACGTTCACAAAATAAAATCTTATTCCTAAAATATTTTTTGTCCAAATCACCCCAGTCTCAATACCTTAAAAACAATTAATTTATTTACCATTAAAATTCTCATGTCGAATCAAATGAAATAAATAATTTCAAATCAAGTATTTGTTGGCCAAATAAAATGCTCTTAAAGAGGAAAAAAAAGAGTACATGAAAGGAATCCATCACATAATGAAAGCACACAGTCACTAACCGGAATTGACATTGCTGGATTTCTGCAAAGAATCTAAGATATCTGAGTTATCAATTTATCATTCAAGGATGGGGAATGAACCGGGTTGCGTTTTATATGATTAGTTTACATTTTTCTTTGTTTTTTAAAAATGTTAATTTTGTAAAATGAATTTAACTTATAATTAATTTATATTTTTTAAAAAATTAATCATGAAATACAAATAATTACACTTCCCACATGCTCTGTTCTAAAAGACCCCGCCTAACTCCGATTAGACCCCGCCTAGGCGTTAGGCTCTCCTTGTCCGCCTACGTTATTTTTCCAATTAGATTCAGCCTAATCCCGCTCAGATCCCGCCTAACTCTGCCCAGGCTTTGTCTAGGCGCTAGGCCTCAGTTTACCGTCCGGCTAGCGCCTAGCGATTTTTAGAAAACTGCCCACATGTTTATTTGAGTTATAAAATAACTCAACTACCCAATAAGATATTTAATTACCAATTTTTTTTAGTACACATCACGCATTCTTTCACAAAATAAAAAAATAAAAAAGTTCAGAATCTCAAAAACGAGAAAAACAAGGGGAAAAATTAAATGGAGGCTCGGATCTATGGTATTGAAGGCACCGAAATCAATCACGCCACGGCTGCAGATTAAGGTTTGCATCCGATTGTTAGGGTGTATCGATGCCATGGATCGGTTCGTCTCTTTGCCCGATCCATAAGCTCGGAAGAAACAACATTGCGGGGATCATGGAATCAAGCTTGAGAAGAGTGTTCCAAAACTCCTCAACATAATGGTGTAGAGAAAGAATGAATGAACAGACAATTTGTGAACGAGTCAAATGTATCTTTGTCACATTCCAATCGCCTAAATCCTTTTGGGGTGAAGAATGAGAATGCGGTTGATCTAATCAACCTTTCTCCATCGCCTCCTCGGGTGGCGACATTCCGGATAGAGTTTGATTTCGAAAAGATATTTCCTACAAACACTTGAGAGTGTTTGGGTCACGCAGGCGTTTGTGCACATTCCAAAAGATGAACGATCCAAGCTTGATGACAAGACCAAATCATGCATCTTCTTGGGCTATGGCCATGAAGAATCGGCCTACAAAAAGTTATGGGACCCGATCAAGAAGAAAGTTATCGAAGCAGGATGTTGTATTCCTCGAGGATCGACAATTGAAGATTCCAAACAGATTGAGAAATCAATCAAACCAATATGTTCCTCATGACGTAGATCCGATTTCTTCTCCTAGAAATCGAATCACGAGGAGGTGTTCAAGAGCAACATCATGATATAATCGGTGATGTCCCTCCGGTTCCACCACCGGAAGACGCGCTAGAAGGTCCACCAGACAAAGACAACCTTCTACCGTGATATAGCCCACATGAGTATGTGATGCTCACCGACGGGGAGAACCACAAAGTTTTCGAGAGGCCATATCACATGATCGAATGATATGTGGATGAAGGCATGGTGAAAGAAGAGATGAACTATTTACGGGAAAATCACACCTATGACCTGGTGAAGCTAGAAAGAAAGGTAAACGCACTCTGAAAAATAAATGGGTGTACAGGTTGAAGATCAAGAGCAAAGCTTACAACCAAGGTATAAAGTTAGGCTAGTTGTGAAGGGCTTGATCGAGGAAGAAGGGTGTTGATTTCAAGAAATTTTCTCACCATGGTGAAGATGTCCTCAATCGAGTTGTTCTCGATAGCCGCCAGTTTGATCTGGGAAATTGAACAACTTGATGTGAAGATCGCATTTCTTCATGGAGATTTGAATGAAGAAATCTATATGGAGCAAGGAAGGGTTCAAAGTCAAAGGTAAAGAGAACTTGGTATGCGGGTTGAAGAAGAGCTGCATACGGCTTAAAACAAGCTCCAAGACAATGGTACAAGAAGTTTGACTCCTTCATGATGACCATGACTACAACAGACTAGTTCCGATCATCGTGTATTCTTTAAGAAATTTAGTGATAATGATTTTATCATACTATTATTGTATGTGGATGATATCTTTGATTGTAGGTCATGATGCGGCCAAGATTGAGAAGTCAAGAAAGAACTTGGCAAGTCTTTTGCGATGAAAGACTTAGGATCGGCTAAGCAAATCCTTGGGATGAAAAATCAAGAGATAGGGCAAGTAGGAAGCTCGGCTATCTCAAGAAAAGACGTTGAGAAAGTTCTTGAAAGATTGATATGAGCAAGTCAAAACTAGTCACTACTCCACTTGCGGGTCACTTCAAGCTCAACACAACGCAATGTCCCACAAGTGAGGAAGATAAAGCGAGAAATGCAAAAGGTACCATATCTTCTTACGCAGTTGGCGCTTGATGTATGTTATGGTATGTACTAGACCGGATATTGCTCATGCAGTTGGTGTTGTTAGCCTTTTTCTCTCGAATCCAGGGAAAGATCATTGGTCTGCAGTGAAATGGATAGTTAGGTATTTGAGAGGTACTTCTAAATATTGTCTAAGATTTGGTGATGACCAAACTGTACTAGACGGATTCACAGATGCAGATATGGCTGGTGATGTTGATTCCAGGAAGTCCACATCCGGATACCTGATGAGATTTGCAGGGGGAGCTATCTCTTGGCAATCAAAACTTCAAAAATGCGTGGCATTATCCACAACCGAAGCTGAGTACATAGCTGTGATGGAAGCTTGCAAGGAGATGTTGTGGTTAAAGAAGTTTCTGCAAGAATTAGACTTGAAGCATGAAAAGTACACGCTCTACTGTGACAGTCAGAG
Source organism: Rehmannia glutinosa (assembly GCA_016081115.2). Lineage (NCBI taxonomy): Eukaryota > Viridiplantae > Streptophyta > Magnoliopsida > Lamiales > Orobanchaceae > Rehmannia > Rehmannia glutinosa. The sequence goes on from JABTTQ020001036.1 coordinate 49,056, forward strand.
TGCAATCCACTTGAGTAAGAACTCATCATTCCACTCAAAGTCAAAACACATTGATGTGAGATACCATTGGATTCGAGACGTGCTTGATGAAAAGTTGATGCAACTTGAGAAAGTGCACACTGATGAAAATGGCGCAGATATGCTGACAAAGTCTTTACCCAAAGATAAGTTTGAAGTTTGCAGAACCAAAGCATGTATGGTTGAATTCCCACATGAGGTGGAGGGGGAGAATTGTTAGTCCACCTCATGGCTTACATCACAAATGGTAGGTAGAAATTGTAGCCTAACTTTGTTGATTTTGAAGAAATGTGGTGGCTGGAAATTTTGACAAAGTTTGCACATGTTGGAATTTTGTGCAATCACTTACCTATAAAAGGCATCATCCGGCAGAGGAAGAATCACACCAACATTCAAGCAATTAGCAATTGCTTAGAGAAGAGAGAAAATAGAGAGTAGAGTAATTCCTATAAGTGTGTGTTTTGAGTGAAGAAAAAGAGAGAAAAATTAGTAGTAATTTTTCATTCTCACCCAAAATAGCATTCCTATTTTCTCGGGTATTCCAAGTTGAGTGACTTGAGATAATTTGTGTATCCCCTATTTTTAGGGAGAAATATTGTAAGCCTACTATACATTTAGTGGAGAATTTATCTGGACTACGGTCTCGTGGTTTTTCCCGATTTGGGTTTTCCACGTAAAAATTCTTGTGTCCTATTTTTATCGTCTTGCACTATTATTTGATATTCTTGGTTTGGTTCCTATTTTTTAATTCAGCTAGGTGGGAAAAGAATTTACTATTTCCGCTGTGCCGGTGTCTTTTATTTTGACACTCTTTCCCAACAAAAAAATCCCTAGTTTCAGCAAAAAGATTTCATATATATTGCAGCGAAATATGATTACTACACCACTTTATTTCAGATTTTCTATTCCCCTTACTATATTTCATTATATGTATTAATATTTAATACACCAAATAAATGTCATCAATACAATGATCTGCCCAATATTTGCGCAAGGAGAAGCCCAAACGGTGGATTCCCAACCTTAAACAAGTTATAAAATAATTTAAAAAACATATGAACTTTACAAACACGCTCCAGATATAATTTAATTCATTTTATAGTTGGTAAACATGCAATTAAATTAATTAAATAATTAAAAAGGCCAGAAACCATTAATTGGCAGAATGAAATGCACCTTATACCTGTTACCAATAGGCCCAAAAAATTGTTACCAATATGAATTTCCATTTATTTCGCATATATTTGTTTTAAACTCCCCGTCTGCGTTTATATCCACTTAATTTGAAACTGATCTAAACTTTCTGTGACTTTTTCACAACTAGAGGAGAACTTTGGAATTATACAGAATAAAAAGTGTTGATACCCAAATAAAACAGGATAATTTTTTTATGTACACCGGGTCTCCCGGAGAGCCCAGAGACCTCGGAGAGCCTGGAGACCAGGAGAGCCGACCAGAGAGCCCGAGAGTCCGGGTCTCCCAGAGACCCCGGAGAGCCCGGAGACCAGAGAGCCCGAGAGTCCGAGTCTCCCGGAGAGCCCAAAGACCTCGGAGATCAGAAGAGCCGACCGGAGACCCGGAGAGCCCGGGTCTCCCGGAGAGCCCAAAGACCTCAGAGACCAGAAGAGCCGACCGGAGACCCCGAGAGCCCGAGTCTCCCGGAGAGCCCAAAGACCTCGGAGACCAGAAGAGCCGACCGGAGACCCCGAGAGCCCGGAGACCAGAAAAGGTCTACCAAAAGACTAGCTCATCAACTCATGCACAATAAGGAGGAGACACGTGTCCCACTCAATAAGACAAGTGTCACATTAATAAACTTATGCACAACAAGGAGGAGACAAGTGTCCCACTCAAAGTGACAAGTGTCCATTAATCAACTCATGCACAATAAGGAGGAGACAAGTGTCCCACTAATGGCTTAGATGTAATGATTGCTAGGTTATCAAATGTAATAAGTATAAATATGATTGAAGAGAGAAAAAAGAGGGGGATGGCTAAAAAACAGCTCTATACTTTACCTTGGCCATTTAATAAACAAAAAAGGCACTTACAGCCATTTATTATATTCACTATTTTTATATTTGATTCCTTGTTGACCAAATTTGACGTCAACAAATTGGCGCTAGAGGAAGGGGTACTCCTACCTGTTAAAAAAAAGGAGGGAAAAAGAAATATCTTTTCTACATGGCAGCACAAACGGAGACTTGATTGATTCTTTTATGATTTTGGAAATATGTTATAGTTTCTCACTTCAATTGAAAGCAGCATGGCTTGAGCCCCTATAATTTCTAAGAAAGTCTTGCCAATGCTTCCCAAAATTATCGTCCAAACGATCTATCGGCGTTTTGCGGGTCAATTTTACTCGTAAATGTACAATTTTTCGTCAATCCATAAGGGGGCCATCACATAATGAGGAAGGTCATTGTGCTCATTTCATCTCGATGATCGCCTCGACCAAAGATCGAGCACCGCAAAAATCGCCTCGCCACGCCGAGCGCCGCAAAAATCGCTCGGTCATGCGTCGGCGCCGCAAAAAATCGCTCGGCCATGCGCCGAGCGCCGCAAAAATCGCTTGCCACGCGCCAAGCACCGCGAGCACAAAACAAAGATTTGGTTACGCACCGAGCATAAAACAAAGACAGTTACGCATCGAGAAGCACAAAACAAAGACTTGGTTACGCACAAGCACAAAACAAAGACTTGGTCACGCATCAAGACAAAACAAAGACTTGGTCACGCACCGAGCACAAAACAAAGACTTGGTTACGCACAAGCTCCGAGCATATAGGCACAGCGAGAAAGGCTGGCAAGGAGCCCTTTCATCTTATCGCCCCGACCTAAAGATCGAGAACGCATCTCGGCCTATCCCGAGTTCATCTCATTTCATCTCATCTCAAATCATTTCATCTCATCTCGACCTAGATCGAGCGCATCTTTTAGCCGAGTTCATCTCATTGCATCTCAAAGACATCTCATCCCATCTCATTACATATCATCTCATTTCATCTCATCTCGACCTAGCTCGAGCTCACTCGGCCTAGCCCAAGCACATCTCATCTCGGCCTTGCTTGGCCTAACAAAAAAAAAAGGGCATTTATGCACTCAACTCTTAAAGTTCCCCGACTCAACATATCTCTTCCTCGGCACAGAACTTGGGGGCTGTTGATACCCAAATAAAACAGGATAATTTTTTTTATGTACAGGGTCTCCCGGAGAGCCCAGAGACCCGGAGAGCACGGAGACCGAAGAGCCGACTGAGAGCCGAGAGTCCGGTCTCCCGAGAGACCCGGAGAGCCGGGAGACGCAGAGAGCCGAGAGTCCGGTCTCCGGGAGAGCCCAAAGACCTCGGAGACGGAAGAGCCGACCCAGGAGACCCCGAGAGTCCGAGTCTCCGGGAGAGCCCAAAGACTCGGAGACGAAGAGCGACCAGGAGACCCGAGAGCCCGGGAGACGAAAAGATCTACCAAAAGACTAGCTCATCAACTCACGCACAACAAGGAGGAGACACGTGTCCCATTAATAAACTTATGCACAACAAGCGAGGCAAGTGTTGTCCCACCAAAGTGACAAGTGTCCATTAATCAACTCATGCTTGTGATAAGGAGGAGACAAGTGTCCCACTAATAGCTTAGATGTAATGATTGCTAAGCTATCAAATGTAATAAGTATAAATAGGATTGAAGAGAAAAAAGAGGGGGGATGGCTAAAAAACAGCTCTATACTTTACCTTGGCCATTTAATAAACAAAAAAGGCACTTACAACCATTTATTATATTCACTATTTTTATATTTGGTTCCTTGTTGACCAAATTTGACGTCAACAAAAAGAAAACTATAAAGGCAAAAATAAAATCATGAAATAAAATGAGTATGGAAATATATAACAAACATATAAGAACAAAAAAAAACTAATGTTAAGGGAATAGTTAAGGCTCAGATCTATATTAAAAATCAGGCAAATGGGTCCAACGACACCGCCATGGCTGCAATATTAGCCAGTTGCAATTTGGGGAATAAAATCCCCACAAATGCCATCTGGGTTGCCCCGCCAAGATACGGGTCGGGTTACACCATTGTCCGAATCTCCTGCTCCCAAAAGAAAAATTATCATCACAGCCTTCATCTTCATATAGAAAATATCTTAACAACTACAAATACCCCCTTTAAGTAGTACAGTAGAACAAAGGGAACAAGACTAATTCTGGCATCCCCATTAGTTATAGGACCAATTTTGTAATTTTGAAAGAATAACATAGTTGTGGAAACGTACGCAGAGAAGGGTTGTTGGTTTGAAGAAGAAAGTGAAATCATGGGCGAAGCAGAGAAGGGGCAACCGCCCTTGAAGAATTCCCCTTCCTTTGACGCCTCATTCTGTAGCAGAATGTGAAGAACCAGGTTGTCTTTTCCGGGTCCATTTATAAGGCAGGTTCAAAGCATGACTTTAGATTATGGGTAAAATTGTAAATTAATAGTTTAAGGAATAAATACTATGCCTAATTGAGGCTGCAAATGAAACAAGCCGCTCGTGAGATATTCGAACTCGATTCGATTAAAGCTCGTTTGAATTCGTTTATGAGGTTCATTAAAATAAATGGATCAAACTCAAATTTATAAATATTTGGCTCATTAGCTCATGAACAGGCTCGTCAGTAAATTCGTATATATTAAACTAATAGTTTGACTTTAGTTTTAATTTTATACGTTTACTTATGATAAATATAAAAATATTTAAATGAACTTATTTTTTTGAATAAAATCATAGGTTTTGATAGATATATTATAATTTAGAAATATATAATATTATTTTTATAATATATTGAAGAATAATTTAATTTATAATTTATATTTACTAAGCTCGTTTAGGCTCGATTAAGTTCGAGGGAATTCATGAGCCATCAATATATTCAATAAATTCAAGCTCGAGTTCAACTCGATAATAAACGAGTCAAACTCAAATTCTCAAAAGCTCAACTCGATTCGATTCAATCCTTTTTTACTGGACAAGCGCATATGTCAAATCCTTTTTTTTTTTTTGCGATAGCATATGTTAATTTCCGTAGTCACTATTTTTTTCTTAAGGGGGAAAAGTGAGATGTACTGGAAAGGAGTGGATGATATTCGAATTTGTAATTGCTCGTCTAGCCATTTGACCAAAAGAACTACATTTGAATCCCAATATAATCACTAATCACTAATCGTGCAATGAGACGCTATTTGACCATACGAGTTACATTTAAAATAGAGTCCCAAGTTTTTTAGTTATTTATTTCAAATTAATATATTTTTTAGACATCTTTTTGATACACAAATTTTTTAGTCATTTTAACACGTGAAATTCCAAAATTGTCACTTAAACCAATTTACACTCTTTCCACAATCAAAATTTTTAGTTGAATCAAATGAAGTAAATAATTTCGAATCAAGTATAGATTGGCCAAACCGGCAAAGATACAAAAAGATATGCCTAAAAGGATTTTTACTTAATTCTAAATGAATTTGAACTCTAAGACCATCTCCAGTAGTCTGCACTACTTTGGTGCAAAATTTGCACTAGTTTAGTGCAGAATCTGCACTCCGTCTCCGAGAGTTTGCACTACTTTCTACACTAAAAAAGAATATTCCATAAGATTCTTTCTTTTATTAATTTAATATTGATCTTTATTACATTATAATTAATAAAAATATTATATAGGTAATTTTATTTAATATAATATTTATTAAATTATTTATCTTCAAAATTAATCAAATTAAAAAATATGTAATTTTTTGTGAAATTAATGCAAAAAATTAAAATAATAATTCATAACAATACATAAACATAATTACAATATTATTCAAATTACACATCATATTATTTAAAAAAAAAATATCTCATGTAATTGAACTAATTTTAATATTATTTTTTACTAGATTAATTGAAATAATTAATTAATAAGACTACATTGTTTTTGAAACATAATTAATAACATAAATAATAAATTAAACAAAAAAATAAAGAAAAAGATGGCGCTGGAGCAGTGCAGCGCCAGAAATAATGTTGCACTGTGCAAATCCGAAATTAGCGCAAAAAAGTGGTGTAGTGCTGGAGAATGAAAAATAGCGATGAGTGTTATTCTACAGCACTGCTGGAGATGGTCTAAGAACTTCATCATCATCGCCTCCACGTAGCCCTAAAGTTAAATAAAGAAATTGGTGATGGTGATAGGTGAATGGGAATATCAGAAGCTGGTGATGGGATTAGAAAAGCAGGATCAGACAGAAGAATCCTTCAACATAATGAAGCACACAGTCACAAACCGGATCATTACGACCCGGGTGACATTTTGCATAAGAGGGTTGTCTTGTTGATTTATTTTTGTTGATAGAAAAGTGAAATCACTGGGCAACCACCCTTAGAAACATCCCATCTCTCTTTTTGCCTCGTTCTAGAGTTGGGGTTTTCACATTGCTGGGTTTCTTCCAAGATATCTGAATTATAACTTAAGGACGGGGAATGAACCGGGTTTAATGTTACTTATATGATTTGTGCAACTTTTTTTACAAATTTAATTTGATAAAATAACTATATCTTATAATTAATTTATATTTTACAGTTTTTTAATGTGGGCTATATTATTTTTGGCCAATTGAAATTATATTTGGATCAACACTCAATTCATCAACTAACATAACATATAAATTGAGAAAATGCTAGAAATACCTCTACTTTTTTTTTTTTTTTTTTTTTTTTGGGGGAGGACACTATTTATGTTCAAATCACTTTTGTATTTTTTTTTTTACTTTTTTAGGTTCTTACATATTTTTTGGTTTTTTTTTATATTTTTTTCGATTTTTTTGTTTATTTATTGCTCTATATGTTATATTTGTTGTTTCTTAGTTGTTTATATTTGTTTCTTAGTTGTTTTTATGTCATTTCGTTGTTGTTTCGATTTTTCAATATAATTTTTACGCTCTTTTCTATTTATGTGTTGTTTTATATATTATTTCTATAGTTTTTGGATTGTTTTCTATAATATTTTTAATGTTGTTATGATGTTTTCTTGTTGTTTTCATATAGTTTTTAGTGTCTCAATGCGGTTTTTACCTATTTTGAAACTATTTTTATTGAGGTGGTGTTTTCTATATTGTTTATGTTGTTTCTAGGTTGTTTCTATAATGGTTTTAATGGTGTTCTTATATTTCTTTGTTGTTTCGATGTTTCAATACAGTTTTTATCTATTTGTAAGGTATTTTTGTTCATGTAGTGTTTTCCATATTGTTTATATGTTATTTTTATAAAGTTTTTATGTTGTTATATTGTTTCTTAGTTGTTTCCATGTTTTCAACATTTTCAATGCATGAGAACAAAAATTAAATTGTTTTTTTACTGTTTCATGTTTTGTTTCAATATTTTTTTTCAATATGTGTTGTTTTATGTGTATATTTTTTTATTGTTAAGAGTTTGAGTATAAAATTGATAATTTAATGGGAGACAAAATTGTTACTTCACTTACATTTTTTTAGATGAAACATGTTTGAAACAACGTAAAAAAATCAGGAAAAATTGATGGAAGAGTAAGGCCTTGTTTGTTTATGTTTCCAATGACCTCTTTCCAGTTTCCAACTATACATAAAAGTGGAATCATGTTTGTACATAAAATTTCCAATGGAAATCATCATTTTCATTTTCTATTTTTCACATAAAACAACATCTCAAACCTATAATTTCTATTCTCAAACCTATACATTACCCTACATCACTCATCATTACTTATCAATCACTATTTTCATATTTTAACCCAATTATATATGTGGGACCACCATTATCAACTTTATCTACTTAAAATATTACTATTTGTAAATTATAATTATCTAACGGGACCCACCAACTATAATCTTACAAATATAATATTATATATTCAAATTAAAATATTGAAGTAGACCCCACCACTACCAACTTTTCAATTATTATATACATAAAATAATATTTCAAAACTACTCAAACCAAACACAATCTCATTTCCAACCCTACATAAAACACATTTCAATTCATTCATCCAAACACAATTCCAATTTCCACACGAAAACCAATAACTTCTCAAAATTCTATTTCTAACTCCAGAAACTGGAAATGGACCATGGAAACATAAACAAACAGGCCCTAAATGTTCAAGAAAAAAGGTGGTGGGAGCATAAGAAAATTAGGAAAAAGCCTGAGAGCATAAACATGTGTCATTTTTTCGGAAGTATAGGGCAATTGTGTCCAAGCACTATAAATTTAGCAATTCCAGTTTTGTAATTAATTATGCCTCTTAAAATGTAAATTAAATACACGAGAAAAACGGACGGAATATTCTATTTAATGATGGTGTTTCATCTCCTATTTCACTGTACGGATGATTGACATATATACAGAAGTTACCATATTAATTTTAGAATATGAATCAAAGCTAAGTTGTGGGATTTTTATATGCAGCAAACCTAAACTACCCGGTTAAATGGGTTCCAGAATGGGTATCGGATATCAATCGAGCACCATTTCGGTGGTGAAAAGGATCTTCTTTTTGTGACACCATTAGGTCATGGGTTCGAATCTCTCCAAATGATATTTACTAGAACTATGCCTCTCAAAAAATCCTCCATACGCGTGGGCCAAGCGGTGTATACTAATTCGTAGGGCCAGTAGGAGTTGGGGTTTCTTGTGGCGGGGACCGCGGTGTCGGGTCAAGTGGCTAGTATAAAAATTTACCCTCCAAAGTTTTAACAGGTGGTTTAGCCCACTGGCCACCATAAGCAATTGTGGGGTGGAGGTCGGGGTTCAAATCCCCGCTCCATCAAATTGTTTGTGGGGTGGAGGTCGAGGGGTTTATCTTGCTCCATCAAATTGCTCAGGGCATATGCGGTAGTGAAGATTTGGTGGGAACTCATCTTGAATAGCATCCGTGTGGGTTCGATTCGGGGAGAGATCGTTATTAGTAGATTGGGGGTCGAACATAATTGTTCTCTTTACGCAGGAGGATCACGGTTGACGTCGTGAACCGTCGAACACCGCCCAGTGCGTGCACATCCCACGGTTTACTTTGGCGGCAGCAATGAAGGAGGAGCTTGTGCGTCGCCCCGGCGTAGATCGGGACGTAGTTCGTGTTCGAGTTATCAAAAAAAAAAAAAAATGGGTATCGGATCCAAAATTTTAAAACTCGGTCCATTGTTATCTCTATAAAATATAACACAAAATGAAAAGAAGAGAGAGAGAGCACGCGCTTACTGATTCAAGAAAGTGACAGCAAGTCTGCAATTCCTAGAAGTGGGTCAATTTCCAAAACCCTACATCTTGACACTTGACAGTAGTATTGCTCGTAGGCTTAAATCACAACAATTTACTATACTCGATTTCAACGACACAGTATTTAAGATACATTCATACAATCTCCTCTTTTCTTTTCTTTTCTTTTCTTTTTTTTCTAAACAAGTAACGTAGAAAATGTATAACTTTTTTTTATAAAAAATAAAACAAAATAGCTCAAGTGTCCAAATAAAAAAATAATAAAATCCTCACTTACCTTTTTTAAAGCTGATTTTAAAATTTGACTTATACCTGCTGTTATCATCCCTGACATGACTTGAACAATTGACTAAACTACCCTATTTAATTCACTTTGAATGATATATTACCAACTCTATCTTTTCTCCCACTTCTCTCTATCCCAAAATAAGAACCCTAACACAAACTTTCTTCCCCTCCCTCCCCAAACTTGGCCGCCCCACCCTTCTCTCCCCCTCCCCCCCCTCCTTCCCCCTCCCCCCCCCTCCATGTCTTTTATTGGAGGGACACCAATGACGATCCCCAGGCGTACGAAGGTGGCGGAATTTTTGGTCCAGGGTGAAAATGGGTCGGAGCTTCATGGAGAGTGTTTTGGAGCCGAGTAGATGATGGGCTACGGTTGTAGATCGGGTGAGGGAGAGGCAATTTTCTTTTTTTCGATTTTTCGTATTTTTTTTTTTTTTTTTTCGGTTGATTTCAGGTTGATTTGCGAATCTCGAGGCGGTCAGTAATTTTGTCTTGCGGTGCGTGATGTAGCTCGTGCCCTGGGATTTGTTCGAGTTGGGTAGTCTCCCTTAAGGAGTGTCTTAGTCCTCCTTTTGGAGGTGGTTTAGTTTCTTTGGAGTGTTTAGTTTTATTTAGTTTTGTGTTTTTTAGTTGTTTCTTGTTTTGCTCCTTCGAATTACGGTGGTTATACCTCTCAAATGCGAAGTTCTCCCCTTGACATGTATCAATGTATGTATGTTCAAGGTGGTCATTTTTTGGAGTTAGCGAGTGTAAATTTTGTTGAGTTATGAATATATTTCTATCGTTTCGGAAAAAAAATGATATATTACCATTTAATACAAAGTTAAAAAATAAAAATATGAAAAAAATTATAATCTCAATTACATATACTATGTTTTCTTAATCTGTAATAATTGTTTTACTTGTCTATCTTTATGGGACGGAGAGAGTAATATTCTAGTAAATTTTATCTCAATACAATTTATAGTGTTCTTTCTTTTTTAGGAAGCAATATAGTGTTTTTCTTTTGACGAATATAAAAAAACCATGAGAAAAAACAAAATTACCAATGAAATAACATAAATTAAAAAAAAAGTCTGGAGAAATAAAAGGTGAGGCTCAGATCTGGAAACAGCAGGCAAGAGATGGTGAAACCGCCATGGCTGCAAAACCCAGTTGCCTGTGAAACAAACACATGGCCATCCGGGTTTGCCCCGCCAAGATACGGGTCAGATCCATCTCCGTGCCCGACCCAACTCAAAGAAATTCATCATCACAGCCTTCACGTACGCTTAAAAACAATAAAACTGGGAAATTACTGGATTTGGATTTCACGAGGAAAAACTGGAAAATATGTAGTACGAGGATTGATGATAGTACTTGTCTTTGCTGTTGATACAGAGTATGTACGTATGTAAAAACACACAGTCGCACACACTGGGAATGAAGATCCAGGTGTAACCGTGGCATACAAAGGGTTGTTGATTCACAAAATTTCTTTAATTTGCTGCTTTTGTGGTGAAAATCATCGGCAAACAAAGAGCGGCAACAACCCTTTAGAAAACCCCCGACTCTTTGCTTGCCTCATTTTTGAGTTGGGATTTTTTTGTATAAGGAACCCCAAAGTTGTTTCTTGGTGTGGCTGCATTTATATGTGTGTAGGCATAAAAGCGTGTTTATGCGTTCTAGTGGATACTTCATACTTTGGATATGCTGTTTTATTTTTTATTATACTTTTTTTATAAATATATATTATGTGTATTATTGATAATATAGTTAAAACATATATATTGATGAAATGAAATATAAATTTCCATGAATTTTTAAATTGGATAATATGTAAATTATATAATTGATGCATACTAAACTATGACATCATCCAATGTTGGTCTCATTGTTAATGTAACAAATAATGTTCTTGACATAGGGAAGTATTTTATACACGAAAAGGTCTATTGGTTTTTCTCTGAGCATTTCAGTTGTCACAATATCCGGCAAAATATCATAATTATTTATCCCGTGAAATTCATATAAATGATCATAATAATAAATTTCAATTGTCTAAGAACTAAATATTTATTTGAAAAATTATTATGTATTATACTAGTTACTTTTCATTAATCACATTAACTGTAATAATTTGATAAATCATGGGATGCTCAAAAAAAAGTTAAGGCTATCCAGAAGTATAATGTATTGCTCGTCAAAATAAAGCATTGTACTTAACAATTATAGATACATCGATCATAGAGCATATAATTCACATATTTGCACAAACTAGCATTTAACAAGAACCATTATATAGGAAAAACTCTCTCTCTCTAAAACACTTTCCTCCCCCTTCTCTCTAACCCCCAAAAAAAACCCCAAACCTAATTTCCTATTCCCCTCCCTCCCCAACCACAGCCGCCACCCACACATCCCTCCCCCTCCCCCCCTCCTTCCCCTCCCCTCCCCTCCATGCTTTCCTTTGGGGAGACGGGCAGCGGTTACTTGTGATTTTCGGAGGTAACCGATATTTTCGTTCCAGGGTGAAAGTGGGTCGGAGCTCCACAGAGGTGTCTCGGAGCTGAGTAGATGATGGGCTGCAGCAGTTGAGTTGGGTGAGGGAGAGGCAATTTTTTTGTATTTTTTTCTCTCGTTTTTAGCTATAGTTGTTGTTTTCTTTTTTTTGTTTGTATTTTCTTTTTCCCGGTTGATTTGCGAAACTCGTAGGCGGATCAGTTTTTTTTGTTCTGCAGTATGTAGTGGTTGCTCGTGCCCGATTTTAGTTTTTTGGTGTGTTACAGTCTCCTTTAAGGAGTGAAGTCTCCCGGCACGGAGTGGTTAGTTTGGGGTGGATAGTTTTTTAGTCCATGTGAATCTGAATTGGTTTTACCAATTCCCCGCAACTCTTAGTTAGTCTTGTCGACTCTTGGCCGTTGGCTACGATTGTAGTTGTAATTTTAGTTTTTGAGTTGTTATAATAAAATTCTATCGTTCGACAAAAAAAAAAAAAAAAACAAGAACCATTATATAAAACTTTGAAAGTGGTAAGAAATCTCTACCTTAACAATGAGCAAATTAAATTGATGCAACAAATGTCTGAATATATATATATATATATATATATATATATATATATATATATAATAGCTCTGACCGTTATCTTTCCGTCACCTACAATAGAATGTAGCATACTTTAATACTAAGAAGTTAAACTCTATAACTTTAATTTAATGTAATTATACACATAGATAATAGTCCATAGCTCTTAGTGGGTGAAAATAGACTGAAAGTAGAAGTGATGTGGTTAATTTGCAAGAAATCGGAATTTGATTTAGGAATTCAGACTTAATTGACAAGCTGAAAGGTTAAATTAGAAAAACAAGCAAGTTCAATTAAGTCCCTAGGTCAAATTTGAGAAATCTAAACATAAATTTGGAAAATGTTGCAAATGAGACATCGAGGTCAAATTGATAAATCCAGAAACCTCAAGTAAGTCATATGATTTAAAAAAAAAAAGAATCTTACTTTTTGTATTAAATAACTGATGAGATAGCTAAAAACTTACAGAAAACCATTTTATGTATGCATGTTTTTTGTAGATGATATAATTTGAATTGACGAGACGAAGAAGTAAATACTAAATTAGAAGCCTAGAGAAAAGCATAACAATCAAAAGGTTTTATTTGAGCTGTCAAATGGGTCAGGCCAAAAGAGAAAAAATGGGTCGAGCCGAGCAAAATTTTACCGGGCCGCTATTTTTGGAGCTCATGCCTGATCCATACTTTGAAAATACATGTAAAATGCACTTGGTCCAGGCCTAATGAGCCGGGCCAAATAGGCTCGGCTCCTTTCGGGCTTATGAAATCACAGCCCGGTCTTAACACCAGGTCGATCGGATCGGCCCATCGGGTCAGATTGATTTTTACAGTTCTAGGTTTTACCATAAATATGTTTACAACTTGATATATAAAATGTCATTTTAGTAAAAATGAAAGTAACAATGAAATAGATGTAAAAATTGGTGATCACAAATTGAATGCAACAATTATTTTAAATACTTAAGATCTATCATTGAAGAGAACAGAAAACCAATAAAGGCGTTACCCATAAGAAAAAAGTAGGTTGTAAAATTTTGAGGAATGAGTTTTCTATACTTTGTGACCGTAAAATATAATAAAAAATGAAAGCTTTTTTAATAAAACAACCATAAGACCCGCAATTTAATTTAGGCGACTTAATATGAACACGAACAAAGAATAATGATAGCATACATGAGATTGTTTAGACGAATGAACGAGCACAATAGATTAGATAAAACAAGAAATGGATATATTAGGAAAAAAGTGCAGTAGAACCAATAAATGAAAATATTAGAGAAACAAGTTTAAGATGGTTTGGATATGTACATATGAAACTTTTAGATGTGCAATGTGTAAAAAGTATGAAATCACCCACTCAAATTACAAAAGAAGAGGGAAGCCTAAAAAGAATTAGAAAGAAACTATTAAAAAGACATGTTGTATCTAAAAATAAATGAAATTTGGTATTTGCCTATAACGATGCTCAGATATGACTCACATAAGCCTAGCCTACCCATTACATAGTGAGAAAAATGCTTTGTTGTTGTATCATTATTCATATTATAAAGATTGATGTATATTTTAAACACATATAATTATATTTATATATATAAACATCTATTTAATTAAGTTTTGTTTTTCTAATTAATGTATCCAATCTATTAAATTTTATGATTTTCTTTATCGGTATATTTTTGCAAGAAATGTAGTTAAAAGGTGCTAACTTCTTTTAATGTATATAATTAAAGTCAAGAAAATGTCACTTTAAGTGGCACCTCCAAACAGAGATGAGTGTTCTAAAACGTTAAATACTAGACATGGACCGAGTCAGCGCTTAGGCAGAGTCCATTGCAATTAAGCAAGACTTAATCAAAAGAAAATTGGGCGAGACCTAATAAGAAGAGAAAAACAGTCAAAGAAGCCTAATGCTTAGAAGGAGACTACTCGGAACTTAAGTGAAGATTTTTAGAACAATATCTTCAAAGTTGATGGGGGGGATGGAGAACCTCATGGTTAGTATTAGTTCCATAATTTTTTCTTTCTGGATTCACATAAAATATTATTAAATTATTAAAAAAACACTTGATTGTATGAATTCGAAAACCATTATATTCTTTTTTTAAATAAATAGAAATAATATAAAAAGAAAGAAAAAGACCCTGATCATAATCCGATCAGATATCAAAGGAAAAACAATGTTTAACTTCATAAAAATGAAACAACAAAAATAACTTAAAAACGCAATTTAAATGAAATGCATCTATTTCTATAGAATTTTCGAATGATATTGTTATTTGGATTTTTTTTTTTTGCACTTGCTCGAAAATCATTATATTCAATTATCCCTCCAACAATTTTCAAATACATATTTTTAGTTCTCATTTTCTTTTTGTTTATTATTTAAAGTCAATAACAACTACTATAAAAGGAGAATCAATAAATTTTGTAAGTACGATATTATTTATATTACTAATTTCTTTTTAATGATTATAAGAAATTTTCTTTTTTCTGAAAACATGATTATAAGAATTATCGTCTTCCTTTGTGAAGTGGTTTTTTTCTCTCTCTAGAATGCAAAGTCTCTCCAAGAGTGGTTGGTTACCTAGGGTTCTTAATGGATAGTGCGCCGCTTCTTATTTCTCCTCTTCTACCTGTTTTCTTGGTTTCACATTTATTCTTCATTAATGTTGTTTGTCTCTTTTGTATGTCCTAGTGCTTTCTTTGTGTTTGACCTTGGTATTTTTCTTCTTCTATTACCCCATATTTTCCGAGTTTTCTCCCTTTTAGCTACTGTTTTATTGTGTTTTTTTTTCTTTCTTTACTTTCATTTTTCTCATTTGTTTGTCTATTCTTGTTCACTAAACCCGTGTCGCTCCTTTTCTTTTCTTTGTTTCTCCAGGTTCCGTCCCGTCCTCCCTTTGAGTCATCTCGTGGTTCTTGGCCCTTTTCATTCGAGTATGGAGAATGACATTTGAAGGATGAAGAAATTCTCCTCGACGTCGGAGGAAGTAAAAGGAGTTGCTTTAGAATTCATCGATGTGGTAAGTAGTACCAATGAATGCCTAAACAAGTTTGGTGGGAAAAATTTTCGGTACAAGAGGGCAAATTTTTCTCGGATTAAAAACACCATGGCTAGTATCGGCCGATTAAAGGAGCCCTTCCGGTGCGAGAGATTGGTTTGAATATCTTTCAATTCGTTTTCAATCTCAAGGAAGATAGGAGAGTACTTCTGAGTAGAATGTGGTCCTTCGACAACCAATTCCTTATTCTTAAAGAGTGGGAGGAAGGTAAAGATATGACTAAGGCCGAGTCCCCTCTTGCAGAAATGTGGGTTCAGGTGTGGGATCTCCCCCTTAATTGGATTTCAACTGAGACGGCTCGAAGAATAGGAAGCATTTTTCCGTCTATGTCAGATATATTCATTCCGGAATCGGAAGCGCTCGAGGAGACATGTTAAAATTTTGGCATCTCACAACCTTGAGAAACCCTTCTAGAGGCACAATGATTAAGTTAGGGAGTATATCTCAGTGGGTTAATTTCAAGTATGAAAAAATGGTGAGCTTTTGCTATTATTGTGGGTTGGTGGGCCATTCCGATAGGGTGTGTGAAAAAAAGAGAGCAGACTTAAACAAGAATACCTTCAAGGAAGGGGAGTATGGTGAATGGCTTAAAGCTGAGGAATTTTCAGTGGTTCAAAAGGCGGCCAAGGCCACAATCCCAAGCCATCAGGATCCATCTTTTGGAAGTGGGCAGGAGAGTGTCGATAGAAAAAATCGGTGATTGAAGCGGGGTGGAAGAAAGCCAGGGGCTCCGCTCATAATTGGAGACTTGAAGGACCCTCGAGGAATTACAAGAGCCAAAATCAAGCCTCAAGTTTGTGAAAAATCAGTCCAGGTGCCTCTTAAAACTGGTCGGGGTATAGGGGATAAACCAGAGGAAAAGCGAGAAACTACCTCCTCCAAGAATAGGGATATTGCGGCTCCTATGGATGTGGAATTTTGGGAAGGTGGACCGTCGTTTTATAATGATTGTTGCACCCCGAAGTGGTAGCGTTCAAATCTCTTATTCCAATACTAGAGAACCACTAAAAGAAATTCAAAGCAAGGAACCTCCTAGTTACACTGTTCTGGGCAGTCCACATATTATGGGTAAGGTGATTGGTGCAAAAAAAAAATGGTTCTAAAAGCCGGATAAAAATGGAGGTAAATGACCTCAACCTGGTTATGACGGAAGTTGGAGTCAAGAGAACTAGAAAGGTGTGGGATGAAAACAGTGATCCTCAGAGTGTAGACAATCAGTGTGCGAAGAGAAAGAAGGGGGAAATGATACTCAGTCAGTCCAAGGAGGTGGGGGAGGCCAACCTAAAATGGCCCCAGTCCCCTAAATGATGATTTCATGGAATTGTAGAGGTCTGGGAGGCTTTGTTGAGGAATGCTTAGATAACTTTTTTGCCTCCCCCTCGTGGATCTTGAAACATCCCTTGGTCGTTGTTCAGCACATCACGCGCCATTCTTCTGATCATATGTTGTTGATTCTTAATCAGAGCCCCAAGTCTTATAAGAGTAAGCAAAGATTTTGCTTTGACAAGAGATGGGTTAATATGGGTGGTTTTCAGCAAACAGTTGTGGCGGCTTGGAATTGTGAGCAGCAGGGTACTCCTATGTTTAGGCTTCAAGCTAAAATCGAAATTGTCGGGTGGATGTGTTAAAATGGTGTAAAGGTTCCATCACTAATTCAAAAATGATCTCAATGATTAATCAACAGATGGATCTTCTTAGAGTGGAAGGGGGTGACAGAGATTGGGATAAATGGAATTTATTGAAAAAGTAATCTCCAAGAGGCCTATGCAAAAAAGAAGAGACATATTGGAGAAATAAATTCAGAAAGTACAATGGTTGCAAGATGGGGATCGAAACTCTAAATTTTTCCATGCTTGTGTGGTTCAAAGGCACAAGAAAAACTCTATACAGAAGCTCATTGATAGGAATGGCAATCTTTGTGAATCGAAAGAAGAAATCGAAAAGGAGGTGGTTGAGTTTTACAAGGATCTGTTTCAATCATCAATTCCGCAATCGAACTTTCGGGTCTTGGATGGAATACCTAGAACCATTGATGACTCTTTGAGGAGAATGCTAAGCTGGACCTGATGGGAGATATGTAAAAGAAAAAAAGCCCCTGTTCGATCTTCATCCTAATAAAGCACTTTAGGGCCCCGATGGTATGACACCCTTATTTTTCAATGCTTTTGGTCTGCCATTTCTGTTGATGTTTGTTATGCTGTTAGGAATTTTTTCTGTAGCTCTAAACTCCTCCGTAGCATGAATCACACCTTGGTTACTCTCATTCCTAAAATAAAAAATCCGACTTCTATTTCACATTTCCGCCCTATCAGTCTTTGTAACATTGTGTATAAGATAATTTCTAAAATTCTTGCTAATAGGATAAAACCTTGACTGCCCTACTGTGTTAATGAGTGTCAAACAGCTTTTATCTCTGGTAGGAATATCAGTGATAATATTGTCATGGCCCATGAGTGTTTTCATTTTCTTCATAACCATAGGAAAGGTAAGAAGGGTTTCATGGCTCTTAAACTTGATATGTCTAAAAAGCTACGATAGAGTCGAATGGGATTTTTGTTGAGTATCATGGAAAAAATGGGTTTTCCTTTCTGTTTCCTTAAATGGATTTGACTTGCATTTCCTCTACTTCTTTCTCCTTTTCGATTAATGGCGTCTCAAGGGTATGTCGAACCTCGCGAGGATTCGTAAAAGGAGATCCTCTCTCCCCATTTCTTTTTATCATTCTTTGAAGCCTTCTCTAACGATCTATCAAGTGAAAGATCAGTTCATCTGTCCGAAAATTTGCAAAAATAGTCTGTTTTATCCCATCTCTTTTTTTTGCCGATGATTCCTTCTTTTTTCGTGAGGCCAACCTTTCTCAAGCTACTAAGGTGAAATCTCTTATTGATGAATATTGTTCTGCTTCTGGGCAACTCATTAATTTGGAGAAATCATCTATCTTTTTTAGTAATAATGTTTCTGTAGGTGATACTTCTACTATCGTGGTGTACTTAATGGGGTCCAAATTCAATCAAAATCAAACATCTTGGTCCGCTTCTTCTCCCGGGAAGATCTAAAAGGGATATCCTTGGTTTGTCATTGAGTATGCTAGAAAGAGAGTTTCTAATTGGAAGAATTCTTTTCTCGATCATGCGGGTAGGGAAACTCTCATTAAATCTGTCTTGAGTGCTCTTCCAACGTATATTATGTCTTGTTATAAACTTTCTATTGGCATCCGTAAGAGCCGGCCTCTATTTCTTCCAAATTCTGGTGGGGATCCCCCATTGAGGGCAAGAATAAAATCCATTGGCTTAGTTGGGATAAACCGACCATTCATAAAAGGAGAGGGGTTTAGGATTTCAAGATTTCAAAAGCTTCAATGACTCCTTACTTGCTAAACAACTTTGGAAGCACTTACTCAACCTAACTCATTGATGAGCCAATTGTTGAAAGCTAAGATTTTTACATGGAGGACTTCTTAACACAAAGGTTAGGGGATCGATTCTTGGATCCGGAAAAGTTGGATCCATGCTCTTTATGCTCTGAAAATTGGCCTCTGCTATAGGATAGGTGATGGTAAGTCAGTTCGTATCTGGAATCATCCATGGGTTCCTGGTTTACCTTCCTTCATTCCAGCCCCTCCTTTTTCCCCTCCTAGTACTCTCACTTGGGTCAGTGAACTTCTGGATTCCTCTGGTTGCATGTGGAATTTGAACCTTGTTAATCAGACTTTTAATCCTTATGAAGCTAAAGCCATTCTATCTATCCCTCTCAAATCCCATAGTAGTAGAGACAGGTTAATTTGGATCCCCTGCCCCTCTGGTAAATTCACAGTAAAGTCATCTTATCAGGCCATCATGAACAAAAGAATGAGTGAACTTGACAATCCCTCTAGTAGCTCTGATATTTCTCTGATAAAACAAATGTGGAAAGGAATGTGGAAATTACAAGTTAAAGGTAAAATTAAGCATTTTCTTTGGAGATGCTTCCATGATATTGTCCCTACCAAAGTTAATTTGTCTAGAAAGGGTATTGTGTTGGATAATTTGTGTCAGTTTTGTGGTGAATCTGTTGAGAATCTGGAGCATATTCTTTTTCATTGTGTGAGGGCTAAAATTGTTTGGAAACTAGCTCCCATTTCTTGGGAGTTTGATTCTAATTCTTCTTTTACCTTCAAACATTGGTGGATGTTCATCTCCAGGGTGCAGAAAAAAGAATTTTGGAAGGAAAGATTGCAACTTTCTTCCTATATCCTATGGTGGTTATGGCGTACTCGGAATTTGTGCATTTTTGAAAACAATCGACTTTCAGCTAAGGACACTATTGATGGGGCTGTTTCAGAATGGATTGAATATAGCAATGTCTTCAGTTCTTATGATAATCCAGCGTCTATTCAATTGTCTCCTGCCTGATGTTTATTTTCTGCTGCTGTGGGTCTGTTTTGTGTTTTTTTTTTTTTTTTTTTTTTGTGTAGTCTCTTGCTTGAGGCTTGATTTTTGCTGCTTCAAGGATGATCTTTTGGAATGTGTATTGGAAGCTATGATACTAGGGGCCTGGCCCAGTGGTCAATCTTATGCTGAAGATAATATGCTGGTTACTGATGCTTGCGGGTGATGGTTTGGAGCCGCCTTGAAGCCCATTTGATGTAATAGATATTATTTGTCTTGGTTCCTTTATGTCCCAGATTGTAATATCTTTAGCATAATTGTTTTTTGGTCTTAACATTGCCAAACATTCAGCCTTTAGGCTGGTTTTTTTTTTTTGTTTTTGCTGTAGCATTTGACACCTTGTTGGTGTGTTTTCCCTTCTCAGCTGTTTAGTGGCTGTTGGAGAAGGGCTTTGTAGCCAGTGGGCTCGGTTGTAATTGTTCCCTGTTCGTTTGGTATAAAATCTCTATCGTTTCGAAAAAAAAAAAAAAATTATAAGAATTATCAAACAAAATAAATGAGAAAAATCGATTAGCGAACATTTCAGCATTTTTTACATACCAAATTCTCAATTTTAAATCTTTCAATGTCGTAAGAACTAAGAACATTCCTAATGCGAAGTGCCAAAACCAACATAATTCAAATGTAAAAAATGCCAATTAACAATTAAGAAACAAAATAATTCATCCCGCATTCTTCACAAAAATAAAATAAAATCGAAAAAATCAAGAATCCCAAATACAGAAAAAATAACAAGGGAAAAAATTGAATGGAGGCTCAGATCTATGGTATTGAACAAGCAACGAGAAATCAACCACGCCATGGCTGCAGATTCACCGGTTGCATCTGAAAGAGGGTATCAGATGCCATCCGGGTCGCCCCGCCAAGATACGGGTCGATCCATCTCATTGCCCGATCCATAAGCTCAGAGGAAATAAGAATAATCATCGTCACAGCCCCTTCGCATCAGAGAGAGAGAGAGAGAGAGAGAGAGAGAGTAGCCATATATATGTGTGTGTGAGAGAGAGTACGACAATGGATTTTTTTGTAATTAACCCTTCTTCTGTTTCCAGTCAAAAAAAAAAAAAAAAAGAAAAAGAAACAAAGGGCTGTTGGTTTGTTTTTAATTGGAGAAATCACGGGGTTACAGAGAGGGGCAACCACCCTTAAGAACTCCCATATCCTCCTGTAAACCCTCATTCTTCCGTTTCTGAGCTTTCCGCCATTGTTCATTACGGAAACCTTCTTTCTTATGATTATATACCCAAGTTTTGTATAATTACCCCTACTTTTACCCATTTTTCAAGACCTAGTCCACAATTCAAACCCTTGGCAAATTTTCCTGCTGTCAAGGAAAGGGTACTCTAGTAATTTACAAGATTGTAAATCGGAAAGTTTGAGTCTAGTCAGAGATAAAAATGGGTTCTAAAGTGTCCAACATGTTTTGGGCTTGCCCAAAAAGCCCAATATGGTTTAATGTTATTAAGCTTGCCGATTCTGACAAATGGATACACATTAAGATGCTAATAAGCATCCTATGCCTTTGGAACTGTGTATGTCTGAATAGTGCATATTGAAGTTTAAACATGGAATTTGGAAAGCCCGTTTGTTTATGTTTCCAATGGCCTCTTTCCAATTTCCAACTATACATAAAAGTGGAATCGTGTTTGTTCATAAAATTTCAAATGAAATCATCATTTTCATTTTCTATTTTTCACATAAAACAACATCTCAAACCTATAATTTTATTCTCAAACTTGTCTTCTACCATACATCACTCATCATTCTTATCAATCATTTATTCGTATTTTTAACCCAATTATATATGTGGGACCCACCATTATCAACTTTATCTACTTAAAATATTACTATTTTTAAATTATAACTATCTAATGGGACCCACCAACTTAATCTTACAAATATAATATCATATATTCAAATTAAAATATCAAGTGGACCCCACCACTACCAA
>JABTTQ020001037.1:0-85074 GCA_016081115.2 Rehmannia glutinosa
TTTTATTTCTTCATGGTTTATTATTATTTTTTAAATTTATTTTCAGCGTAGTTCGTGCTAGTAGGAGAACAGCAGGAAGTCCGTCTCGTGATTAGATCAGTGAGGCCAGTCCGTGAGGACTTGCTCATTAAAATATATTTTAAAATAAAAAATTCTAGGCGCGGTTCTCACGGGATTTTAAATAAGACAGACCCACCTTATCCCAACACGGGTCATGACTCATGAGGCTGCCAGACGCGCCATGATCGAGTCGAAAGTGCCATCCTAAATTGGGTCGACAAACCAAATTTTTCTAGAAAAGGGTCTACTGGTAAAACCGAAGTACATTTATTTACCTTTGTGTCATTCGTCACACGCGCACCATCTTCTTTTGGTCTACATATAAATTATCACTGACTCCATTTACCGTATTTCTGCCCAAAACCCTTTTCTCGCGTTAACTCAAGCGCGCGCACACATGGAAGACGACGATGAGTTCGGAGATCTCTACACAGACGTCCTCCCCTCTCGGCGCAGCTTCAGGCGCAGCGTGATGAAGCCGTCGACGCCGCAGCTTCCGGAAAGGCCGCGGCGTCACAGAGCGTCCGATCGATCTCAACATCAACAGCGACGATGATGAGATTCTATACGGAGCCCGATTTGAAGAATCGAGAATCTGAATCGAGTCCAGTTCTGCCCTTGGTTGGAACTTGAATTGCCCGATTCAAGAGAAAAGCATTGCTGAACAGAGAGGGTTTGATTTGAATTTTGATTCCAATTTAGAAGCTGCGAGGATTGATGGCTTAGCTGGAAAGGGAGGCGATGATTTGGGACTTGAAGCTAGGGTTTCGGAGAAGGGCGAGGATGTGAATATACCCCTAAAAGGCATCTGGGGATCGAATTTCATGGATGATGATGATGATATCAATATCGTGTTGGAAGATACGGAAAGTAAAGACGGGGACTTGGTTGAGAAAGAGGATTATTTTAGAAACAAACAGGATGATATTTATATCACTGCAGCCGAGAAGGAGAATGCTATCAATTTCGTGAATAAAAGTGTGGATGATGAAATGGGTTTGGAGGAGAGGATTCCAGGGCTTTCAGGAAAATTAGATAATCCGAGGGGTTCTAATTTTGAGGATGAGTGGGAGAGTGAAGATGATCTGCAGATAGTGTTAAATGATAACAACCATGTGCCAATGGAGATGGAAAGGATGACAGGAGTGATTGCTGAGGATGATGAGGATGAGAGCCATTGGTGATTGTAGCGGATAATGGTGATGTGGGCCACCATCACCACCAGCCTCAGACAAGTACGGAGGAGCAAGTGTGGCGTGGCGGAAGGGGGACCTGAAGCAGGTGGGGAGAAGGATTTGGGTGATTTCAGGCAAGTGGAGGAGGAGGCGGTGTTGCTTCAGCAGCAATGCAGCCAAAGACTGCTTACAACAATCATGTGTATCATCATCCATTCCATTCACAGTTCAAGGTCAGCATCTTGTTCGTATGAGAACTTCTTAGAATGTAAATTGGTCCTAGCTGCAACTGTAGTTCTTATTTAGTCAAATTGTACATATTAGCACTAAAGGTGATCGGAAATGTTGTTGATGAGCTTTTAGAAATGTTCATGGGATACTAAATTGTACTACTTTAATGTCTCACCTGTTAATGAAGTTACTTATTTTTTTCCTTAAAATTTCTTCATCTTCTTTCTTTCTTCTTGTTTTATTCCTTCCCCTATTTTGTGAGGTTGCTGATGCTTGTTTCTAATGAGATTGGAATTCTGAACTACTGTCATATAAAAAACTTACAAAACGTGTAACAGTAGTTTTGTGAGGTCCAATTATTTTCAACTCAGACGACTATGGAGCTCATGGGCGTATCCAGCTACATCCATATGATTTGTTTTATCAAGTTAATAAACGCGTTAAAGGATGACAAAATATTTGGGTCATCCTCGCTCAGGAAGCGTTTGTCAGAAGATAACTTTTTTCTATCAAAATAGACTTAGGTAATAATTTGAAAAAACAAACACGGGAATGAAGAACGCATGAGGCTCTGATTGTGGGATTTTGACTTTGATTGTGCTACTTCTTGCACCCATGTGATGCAAAAATGTTTTCTGAAACACGTTACATTAGTTTACCAGACTGTTTAGGATTTTGTCCAGTGCAGTGAGCCCTCAGCTATCGGAAGGTTTTGAGGCAAGCTCTAAGTCATTTAAAAGCGTCTTCATGAGTTCATCTAAACCTGCCTCTATGTCCCCTATAATGCATAATCATTGTGAATGGTTTACAAAACTCCAGTGCATATGTAGCTAAATACTGATGGCATATCACATGAGTTCAAAAGACATCGAGTTTGTATTTGTGCTTCCAAATTATGCTTTTTCTTTCTAGATTTTTAAGCTGTGTAACTACATAATTTGTGCAAAAGTTACGGTGATCTAGGAGTGGTGATTATAAGGTTATATAGTTATTTATTTATTCAAGCTTGGAATCGAGAACATCAAAGAAACTTTTATTTTGAAGGACTATACTCTTTGCTTGATATTATCAAGCTGTAGCATCATCTTATTGTACTCTTTCTTTACTCCACATGATTCAAATCCTACTTTGAACACTGTAAGGAAGGTGTATATTATATCATAGTTGTATGTCAAGATTGTGTAACTGAGAGCTTCGTAATTCTGTAATGTAAAATTATTGCCATTACTGTCTGGCGATGCATTTTTTTGCTGAAAAATAAAATTTTGTTCCGTTTATCGTTCAATCTGTTACCTTCTTGATTGCGTAGTTTCTCTTCCAAAACCACTGCACATTCTGCTTTACATACTGAAATTTGACTCTGATTTGAGAATTTGATTTAATGCATTTGCTGAGTTGCCGAAATTTTTTATCAAATTTTTTCTGACACTTCTAGCTATAATTATCTGCTGGGAAATTTCCATATGGTTCCTTTTGCCATTTCTTTGATTATTAACCTTGAATTTTTCTCCATGTTTTTCTCTTCCAATCTCTGGGGAACTGCATAGTATGTGAGACCTGGTGCAGCGCTTTGCCTGCAGCGTCTCCTCCAGCCTCCTGGAGGAATCCCAGGTCAAGTTCGTCCACCTGTCAGCATGACCCCTCTAGCTGGACGTGGAAGAGGTGATTGGCGACCTGCAGGAATAAAAGGCGTCGGCCATGCAGAAAGGGTTTAATCCTGGTTATGGAATGCCTGCTTGGGAGCGATACTGCAGGTCGTGGTTATGGAAGCCGGATTGGATTTTACACTTCCGTCACACAAGTAAGACAATTCATTCTTACTATATTGGTTTTCTTTGGGTGCAGTTAATATATATGCAGAGTTTGGAAGTAGATCATCGCATAGTCTTAAATTTAGGATTGATTAGAAGACGCATTGCACTCAAGAAGTTTGAGGAAAAGATGGACTTCTGTTGAATAGGCTTTAAAATTATATAGCTCATACTACTAGAGGAGACACCACAGTTACTAATGATCTAGTTTTCCTTAACACAACAAACTATTCAAAGTACTTTGATTTTCATTTGTTTGTCACAATAAAATTTTCTCTGCCCACAGTTTGATCACATTTTCATTTCTCCATTAATGAGGAAAATGATACATTAAGTTACTGTTCCTTAGACAAATAAAAACGGCATGTGTTAGAAATAGAAGAGACAATTCCGTGAATGAAATTATAATGAAGACCTCTAAACATGCTTGAGGTAAATAAAATAATCTTTCCTTAATAATATTAATGAATCCACCCACTAATTATGATAAATCTATCTATAATCATGAGTACATTACGTGAACTGATATGACTAAGGAAAGAATCTTATGTGTGCAATGTGCTTTGTTCATCCATGGAACAAATTGTGTGCAATGTTTTTGCTGACTTGTTATCACAATAAAGCTTCATAGGTTCTTGAGAATGATTCTTAACCCTAACAGATCATAAATCTAATGAGCCATTGGTCTAATTTCAGTTTCAGTCCTGGATTTTGCTACCAGAAGCGGCATCATGTTTCTCCTTGTAAACTGGTTCCTTGCCAAAAATATACGAGAACCAGTTTGATCTGCATCAGTATATGATTCAATTAATTGTTATGCCATCCCACATTTTGTACAGAATTTGGTGGCCTTTACATACTGCAGAATTCTATGCATAACTTGCAAATTTCTGTCATCGGGTCATGAATGAATCAATGTCACCCCAACAACGTATGCTATGTCTGGTTTCATATGTGACAACCGACAAGTATATTAGACGCACCACACGTCTTTGTTATTGGCCTTTTCAATAGCACTTCCACTTTCATTTCGTCCAAAAGCTTGTGTTTTGTTCAATCTGAGCACCTTCAGCCCTAGCGTCCCATCTTTTTTGTCTCTTACAGCAAATCTTCACACAATTTTTTTTTTGTAATATACACATCTGTTTATAATATGAAACCTCAATTCCACAGAAATATAGGAACTTCAACAGATCTTTGTTTTCAAACTCCATCGCCAATTGTTTTTTAGCTTTGCTTTTTCAATAACGCATATCCAGAAAATATAATGACATCCATGTATGACAGTAAATTAGTGAGCTTACCTTATCTAGAGTGTTTGACAGAGGGTATGGTCCCAATGCCTCTGTCTAGATCCTGTCCTTAGAGTGACCTTTGTAAACATACCAAACCACGCTCTATTGTTTCAGACTACAGAGTGCGTTCTTGAGTATGCAAACTTTGTTCTGCCTAAACTTTCCCTCAAAATGGTAGCTTTATAGTGACTTGTTTCAAATCTCTGCTATGAAATGCGTTCTTCATATTGAATTGCTGTAAGATCCCAATTAAAGTGAGCTACTAAGGGACAAAGAACTGTTACAGTATTCATTTTTAAACTGGAGCTTTGTTTTTCTCGTAGTCCCATAAGTCTGTGTCTAGCCTTTCACCACCAATTGGGCTTTGATGTATGTCACCATGCATTGGCCTTGTATT
The DNA here is from genome assembly GCA_016081115.2 of Rehmannia glutinosa. Lineage (NCBI taxonomy): Eukaryota > Viridiplantae > Streptophyta > Magnoliopsida > Lamiales > Orobanchaceae > Rehmannia > Rehmannia glutinosa. The sequence goes on from JABTTQ020001037.1 coordinate 4,970, forward strand.
TGAGAGTAAAAACCTATTTCTATCCAACCTGTTATTTTGTTGGGCGATCCACCTCTTCCGTAGTCCTATTATTTTCTAATGCATTCATCTCTTCCCTTATAGCACGAGTCCGATTCTTAGCCTTTAGTGCCCGTGGAGAGTCCTGGCGATGCTGTAGTATGCTACAGAGACAACTAATGAGTAGAGACTAAATGGGAAATGGGATGTTGGGCAAATTTTTTGTACCTTTCCTCAGAGTATTAGGCAAATCAAGTTTGTTTAAATCATCAGAAATCGAAAGAAAACCGAGTTGGAACCACGGGGTTGCACTTGGTCGGTGATGGGCTTTGGTATTCTAGAGTAGATATATACCGTGTCCGCAATTCCTTCCTGTCTTGATTTTTTGTTGTGCTTTAGATGAGCTGTGTGGGAGCTGATGTGGGCTGTGGGGTGAAGATTCAGATAACACTGTTTAGATTCAGTTCAATTGCATCATGTTCAGGAGACTGCTTAGGAGTTTCGGAATCAGTAAGCTGAACTGGAACTGAATTTAGGTTGTTCTGACATTAGAAGGCCTTCATCTTCTTCCATAAAATTCTTCCCCTGAAGATGAGGTCAAGAGTGAAAAGCATATTCATGGAAGGATACATCTAATGAGACATATAACCTACAATTCTGGGGATCATAATAGCGACAATCCTTTTGATAGAAGAGTATCCAATTATTTTTCAGGCTACAGATGGCCTGAACAATGAGTAATACATTCCTGATGTATCTAACCTGTGTTTCATACTTTCATCTGCTTCATAAAGCAGAGGTGACGCATCCACAAAAATAAAATGACTGATAATAATTTAATTCCAGCTAAAAACATGAAAAACTTAAAATAATTCCATTCAGCTTTCTGGATAACTTTGGTGCAAGCGTCGTAATTGTAATGCGAGAGAGGATTGCTTTGTAATGAGACCCTTTTGGATAATCTTAGTGCTATATTTCCTGTAAGAGTAATTGGAGAGAGGACTGCATAGTCCAAGCCCGTTTGTGGCTCATTTAGCTGCATGATACATAGTTACATAAACCTATCCTTTTCCAGCTATAGATAATTTTATCATTCTACATTGTTTGATAAGATATGATAGTTTCTTGTATAATGTGTTTTTCGTGCATAGCTCTTTATTCTCATTCTAGGTTCTTATAACCTCAAAATATTCTCAGGACCATATTTGAAGTTGATATTGATAGCTTTGAGGATAAACCTTGGAGACTTCCAAGCATAGACTTATCTGACTTTTTCAACTTTGGTTTGAATGAGGATAGCTGGAGAGGTTACTGCAAACAGCTGGTAAGTTGAGTCTCAAGTTTGTACGTCTCTTATTTGTATAGTATGCACAGTGTCATTGTGAATGTATTTTTGTTTGTCAATCGAAGAAAGTGGAAGCTAAATGAAGTGAATTTGGTATCTCTAGGAACAACTCCGGCTTGAGACGACAATGCAAAGTAAAATTCGCGTTTATGAAAGTGGCAGGGCAGAACAGGTAATATTCTGGTTTTTGCATTTGGAATTATGTTAGCTTCTGATGTGGGCATATGTTGTACCTCATCTGGCCAAGGTTTAATCGTTCAGATTTGTGGGATGCTTTTCGTTCCTTTAAACATTTGTTTACTCAAGTCTTCTCCATGCTGTTTGGTATCAAATTTAGGATTATGATCCAGATCTTCCACCAGAGCTTGCAGCAGCAGTTGGCATCCAAGATATTCCATCTCAAAAATGCAAATCCAGGAAAGGCGGATGTTGGTCCAACTGACTTAGCAAGGGGAAATGCACGTGGGACGGCCCCCTCTTGTATGCATAATTTACTTTTAAGTGATTTGTGTCAGATGACAACTTGGTCACATATAGCTTTTGGGGCTGCCCTTACTTGATTTTAGGATTTCTAAAGACTTCACTACAACTGATTTCTTGACTTTCTCTTCTTAGAGTGTTATTTAAACTTTGTCAATCTACTGTTATTTCAATATTAAAGTGAACTAATGTTCTTTCAACTTAAGATATAACCATATTCCTTTAACTTTGGTCAAGAAACAAATTGCTTCCTTGTTTATTCAGTTAGATACCCATGCAGAAAACCCTTGTCATTAGCTTTCTTTCTTTATTAACCCCTCTCAAGGGAAGTCCTTATCTCTAACCCCATAGCAGCGGGATTTGCTCCTTATACACAACCGTAACCACTGCCTATCCATTTCTTGCAAGAATGGCAGTTGGTTCAAAGTGCAGAGCAGATAGATAAATGCTAATGTAGAGGTGTTTGCACAATTTTCAAGTTTCACAGTTCCATAGATTATATATGACGCACACACTCGAGATACAGTCTGAAATTCATGGACTAAGCAACTCTGTAGAAAGAGAATGCAGTGACTGAGCAATGAGTAGAATTTCAGGGGGTTTAAGGGATAAAAATGAAATGTATGGAAGCTATATATGAATTGGTTATAATTCAATGTGGTTTACTGTTTTTAATCCTAAATTTTTAGTTCCCCCCTCCCCTTTCTACGAAGTGTCATCTCACCAGCCATCTTTGATTTGATACCAGCCTGTTGGCAGACCAATACCGTGAGAAATTAGTCCTCTTGTTCGTGTCCCATCAGTTGATACTAGGCGTCAAAGAATGCATGATACGGATGCCATTATCGAGGTAAGCAGTTATCCTTCTATACTTTAGTATCAATCTGATTTTTATCTAGTTAATGTACAATATGACGTGGCATTGGTGACATAGAAATGATGATTCTCTGGCAAACAGATTGTCTGCCACAGTTCCACGGATGATGATGACACGGCTTATCAACAAGACAATGATCCAGCAAGGAAGGATCTTGGAGGGGTGAAACTGATGATCTTCATCAGGATGATAAAGACGATAAGGATAGCTTTTCAGGTGCAGATAATGGTCAGAAGAGGGAATCTGAATCAAGAAGAGCACAGTTAAAGAACACTGTCAGGGGTGATGAGATTGTAAAAGAGGATGTTTTGCATTTTCCTCCAGACGTACCTTTGCATTATCGTGATAGGGAGATTGGTCTCCCTCATGAGGAGAGGTACATGAATATTTCTATATCAATTAAAGATGTAATTCTTTTTTCATTTTTCATCTAATTTGACCTTGAGAGATGATGGTTCTTGCACTAGCCTCCCAACCATCGGATAAGGTTGAGGAACTCATGATGTTGTCTTTATACTAGATATAGATAACATGTTGCATTTGCTGTTTTTAAAGCAGGGTACTAAAACAACTGTTTTTCATAGGAAAAGTTTAAGTGTGGAAATTGGGTTTGTAGACTTGAATTCCACTAATAATAATAATAAATAAATAAATAAATAAATTAAATAAATAAATAGAAAGAAGAAGAAAAGAAGAAGAGAAAGGCTGTAAGAAAGGCCAGTGTTTGATGACAATGCTGGATTTTGAATCCATTAGCTGGTATTGTTTTACTTATTTAGATGGGTTGTTTAAGAACGATAAGGGTCTGCATGATTTTCATTCCAGTGGGAAAAGTCATTTTCCATCCCATTGAGATAAATTTCAACTTTTTATAGAAAATTGTGCAAAATTGAATATTTTTGGTTACAAAGATTTTGATGAAAAAATTATAGGGTGAAAATTTGGAAATATGTTTGGTTTAGGATATTTTTCAATTTTTTTTTATTGGAAAATGTGATAAGATGATAATATGATATGTGAGTGGCCGGACCGACTTAAGTGATGTTGGAAAAGTAATGATATATAATTAGATGAAATTGATAGTGATCGGGTACACAATTGGAATTTAATTTGGAAATAGTAATGGATGTGGGTGTGAGTGGTAGTAGTGAGTCTCATTTATGTAAGAGGTAATTTTAATTTGCCCCCAAACTATGCATGTTTTTCCACTTTGTCGACTTACCTTTAGATTGTTCTACTTCACCCCCGAACTTTGCAAATTGTTGCACTTAGCCTATAATTTCCAAATTTATCCCCTCATTGTTAGTGGATTGCTCGAACAATTATTTGGATCGATGTTCTCTCAAAATCTCCTCATCTTTAGTCAATATACAAATAGTATTAAATAATAGTAAATTCCATATAATAAACGATGGCGCGATATGATCCTATGAGTATCATTTTGTAAAGTAAATTCCATCAATAAACCAGGCATGATATCATTTTCAAAGATCACAAAATACAATAACCATAAAGGTTAAGGGGTAAATATGGAAATTATAGGCTAAATGCAACAATTTACAAAGTTCGGAAGTAAAGTAAAATAATTCAAAGTTAAGTAGGGCAACATTAAAAACTCGCATAGTTTGGGGGCAAATTAGATTAACCTCTTTTTGTAATATAATTATATAATGTTAAAATTGAGTATGTGGTGATTATAGTGGGTCCTTCTAATGTAATATGGTATTGAAAATTGAGTATAGGTATGATAATTGAGATTGGAAAATGAAAAAGTGAAAATGGGATATTTCTAATGAGATTGAGTAAAACAAACATGATTTACATATCTCAAACGTGGGAGAACTCCCATACAATCCCTAAATAATTTGAAGGATTATTTTATGTCAAGTGGTGCGCTAATTTGTCTAAAGGAAAAGAGAGATCACTCTGACCTAAAAATTTTGAATGACAAAATTTTCTCAAAATATGTAGTTAACTTTCTTTCCAGTTCTTTATGGTCATTTAGCACCACTTTTGGATATATTGGCATCATCTGCCATATATTCCTCATTCCATGTTGCCTGCAACAAGAGGTCCAGGGATTTTATATGCTTTTATATTTGAGTTACCTTTCGTGCATCTCATGACACTTATAAAAGGTTTCCAATGACTTTAGATCTACAAAGGGAAGAGGGCATGTTAGATCGTCTACGATGACTACCAGTGATAGTAAAAGAGAACATATTACGGATGATCTGAATGAAGAATCTGTTCATAGTGGGGATTGTAAACTAAGTCCTACATTGTCATCTTCCCGCACCATTGGATCTGATGAGGAGCAGGCTGTAGTAGTTGGAAATGAGATGAATGATAGATCTGGAATGGATGATAGAAGCTTTGATATGGAAAGAGAGGAAGTGGCTGTGGATGAAACAATCGGACTTACCTGTGAAGATGGGAACTTATTGTATTCATCAAAGAAACAAAAACTATCAAAGAAACAAAAACTAAGTTCACAAGTGGAACAATTATCTCAACAGGATGATGATGATGATGATGATGATGATGGAGAATACTCAAAAGCTGCAAGGAGTAGTGAAAACAGCAAAGCAAGGTCGGGAAGTAGTAAAGATAATCGGAGGTTTCCTGATGATGTCGACAGTGAAGTTCATCAGGAGAGGCACCCTCCTGCAGTTAACATCAAGAAACAAATAGGAGATGAGGATAATGCTCGTAGAAAAGGTCGCTACGAGAGAGATGAAACTGGAAGACACAGCACAGTGGCGCAAGGGAAAGAAGATTCTTTTCACGTAGAGGTGGGGACGCTAACTCATCACATAATTGGCATGTGAGTAGTGAGAGTGCAGAATGGAGAAAGGAGAGTGATATGTCTGAAGGAAGCTGGCACCGAAGAGATGAGGATAATGGCAGAAGGATTAGAGTTGAAGACCCGAGGAAGAGGGAGCAAGGTGGGGAAATCGGCTCCAGAAATCGGGGTAAGTTTAAAGAAAGCGAGAAGAGTGAGAAAGATGAACATAACCTATTGAGAAATCAGCTGGATAATGGTAGTTGGAGGGGGGCTAATCGTGATCGTGATATTATGGGATCTAGACAAAGAGATTGGGATAATTATAGCCTTAAAAGTCGGAATGAACAAGTGGATGATCTTCACGGCAAAAGAAGGAAAGAAGAGGCACATAAAAGTCGGGAACGTGCTGAAAAGGAAGATATCTCTCATAATCAAAGAGAAAGTAGCAGCCGTAGGAAGAGAGATAGAGATGATGATGGCCCTGATCAGCTCAAAAGAGATGGATCACAGGATGATGATGTGCATTATGTAAGGCAAAAAGAAGCGGGATCATTTCAGAGGGAGAGGAGTGAGAGGCAGAGAGATCGTGATGAATGGTATAGGATTAAACAAGATGAAGTTTCATCGAGGAGGGAAAGAGAAGAAACACGACCGGTAATGCGAAGTGGACGAGCTGCTGAAGATAAAACATGGATAAGTCATTCAAGAGGGAAAGACAACTACAAAGGATCTGGCAGGGAATACAATCCAAAAGATGTAGCCCGGCATGGCGATCAACTTAAGAGAAGGGATCGGGTTGAAAATGGGAGTTTTTCACAGCATAGGGTCCATGGAGATATTTATGTTCGTGGGAATCAACTCGACAGTGATGATAAGAAAGCAAGATATGAAAGGCCTAGTAGTCGCGATGGACGTGTTGCCTACGGTTCTGATACTTCTAGAGTGATTGAACACAAACGGAAAGAAAGTAGTAGAAAGAATAAAGAATCAGAAAGTGGAGATCACAGTTCTTTCATCCCTTCTAAGAGGAATCATGATGAGCATGATGGCCAGATTAATGAGACGGTATGTGTTTCCTTGGACCAAAGCCATAAAAAACGGGTACTAAGATGTTAAATAATTGTGTTTATCTGATTACAAAGATAGCCGAAAGAGGGAAAAATGGTTTCAGATTTATGGTCAATATAGCTTTTATGTGCATTTGAGCAACTTTCTGTTTCTTTGTTTGTTTATTCTTTGTAAATTGCCACTAACAGAGATATAGGAAACCCTTTTATGTTAAAGCAAATATGCTGTTTTTGATAACATATAGAGAACTCTGTCGAAGACGCTTTAACAATATTTAACAAGTGCTCAGCAAAGGGAAAAAATTGATTCAGTACTACTCAGGAACTTATCAATGACAACTCTGCCGAAAGTAATATTTGTTTCTCTCTGATGAGCTGAGTTGCTGTTTGATCATCTTGCAAGGTCTGTATAGGCATCAGGCAGTATGCCTATGTGTTCCAAAATTTTACCATCGAATCTGCATTCACTCCCCTTAAACAAGGCGAAAGATATCACTTTCCCTAAAAATAAGACTAAAGACAGCACTTCCCTTTGACAAGGTTAAAACATTTTCATGGTCTTTAGAAGACTTTTCTTCTTGGAAAGACCATTCTAAAGTTGATTGTCTTTCCGCAAAATTATTGCCAAAAATCTCAATCATATTATCAGTTTATTGACCCTTTTACTCAATTATTTTTAATGGTATTGGCCGTCATAGCTTACGAAAGAAATGGATTATGTTAGAGACTGGATGTTGGGTTCACAATATGATTTATTTAGTTGATTACGTGATGCTAAAGTTTAACAAAAAGCTAGAGGAGAAAACCTTGTAACATACAATTGATTGGAAGTGTAGACATGATGATAATTGATGTACACATTCATTCTTAAAGACTGATAATGGGTTCAGAATAACATCCACACTCACTTCTACAATGGTTCAATTTTCCGTCTTTTCATTACATTGCATTTTGAATCGTGAAGTTAGTAAACGATTGAATGCTAATCAAGTAGTTACTCTCTCATCCTTATGGACATGCATGAAATAAATTTTGCAAGATCATTTGGGTTGGATTTCTAAATGTCCATCTGTGTGCTGCTACGCTTGTGAGTTGTGACCCCACGTGTGTAATGGCTACTAAAATCTATTATGTATTATGTATATATAAAATGCGGAAAAAAAATGACGATGATTTACTGACCATATTGTGTGGAGAATATTTACAAGAGAGTTCAAGACATAGGATTTTGAATCTTGAAGTGAGTAAACCATTGAATGCTAATCATGTAATTAGTCTCTCATCCCATATAGACCTGCATGAAATAACTTCGGCATGTTCATTTGAGTTGGCCTTCGAATTGTCCGTTGGTGTGCTTCTAATTATGTGACCCAGATAGGTAATGGCTACTGAAATTGCTTCTCTGAGTTTCTCTACATAGAAGCCAAAAATCCTGATTATTTACTGACCATATTATGGAGAGAATATCAACAACTTACATGGGAGTTAAAAACGCGGATAGTTATTTGGGACATGAAAAGAAAGTGAAACTGTTGAATACATTGGTTTCCTAAAGATATTGTGTTAGTTGTTAGGGCAAGTCAGCGTTGACTATAGTTTCAAGAAAATTCACATAAACACTGCTAGTCCAATGTGATACCCTTTTAGCCATGTTACTTGATAATTGATATGGCTCGTAATTTCTCTCATGTAGAAACTACAGACTATAGGAGAAGGAACGGTAAAGAACTGATCTGTCTTTTCCCTTGACAACAGTGTTTCATGTTTTCCTACAATCTTTTCCTATTTAGAATCATCATCATCAACTACACCTTAATCCCAACTATGTTGGGGTCGGTGGCATGAATTTATAGTGTCAATTAATTGTCTAAAATTAGTTAACACTATAAATTCTGAAACCAAATCATCGCCATAGGTTTTTCCATTTGCATGGAAAATATCATGAGACTGTGATGAGTTGCCATTACAGGTCAACAGTACATTGTGGAACATGTCAAACCTTTCCTATTTAGAATGATTCAAATTATTTGTTGCAGTTCCGTCTGATGATCTGTGCCTTGAAATAATGTTGTTAGTATGCATAAAGATGAAAAACAAATATATTTTTGACAGGATGCATGATAGAGTACTGGGTGTGCTTTTGTTTACCAAACAGATAGCTAGAATTGAACAATACCTTAACAGATGCTGAAAAAGTACCTTTTGAGTTTTCAGGAGTATATTGACTAATTTTTGGATATTTTAATATCATTAAATTTTCAAATTGAAAGATTCATTATAAAGAGTAATGTGCTCTAAACTTCTTAAGATAAAGTTGAAAGATTTGTAACAATTTTGGAAAAAAAGTGAGTTTGACTAGTCACCAACAAGAAGTTGCATGGATCGTGAGACAAGAGCAAGTAGGCAGTAGTCGATCTCAAATACAGGTTGGTGATTTTTGGCTTGCTGTTAGTTCACTTTGGAAATTTCTTGGTGAAGATATGTTGAGTGAGGTTGATATTGGGCAAATATAGCTAGGTTGTGTGCAATGATAAAATGCTATACATGGCTGTTGATTCAGTTTGTCAATGTGCCCTTCTCCTTCTGTTCGACTTTCTTGCAAACATTGTCCTGTTTTGCTTTTTCAGTTTTGAACCCTTTATGAGCTTACATGTTTGTCCCAATAGTTGATTGACTTGATTTAGGATATTAAAAAACCTTTTATTATTAAATAAAAGAGAAACACATGGTTTGGTTGAATCATATGTCTGCATTAAGTTTGATATTTGCCAGCAATATCTACTAAGATGAAGTGGAGTTTTCTTGGCTCCCCTGGAATATGTAAATTATGTTGTATCTAATTTACCTTCTATCATAACTCTACAACAATAAATCATCTTTCGAACATGTCAAAACATCCATTAGGGAGTTGAATAGCATTGTGAAAATTCAACAACATTTTGAAAATTAGCCCCTGCTGTCAACCTCTGGAGACTTTTGTACTCTTGCCTTTAGCTGTTTAAATTCTTTATATTCGAGTCAAGCTATTTGTTGTCTTTGCTTTTTTGCTGGTTTAATCTGATTACAGATTCCTCTAAACTCAGCAGTATGATCATGTGAGACCATGTTTGTTTTCTCTTGCTTTCTTCTGCGATTCCACATTTAAAACCTTATGGTGAATGCTAGTTTTTCTATATTTATAATTTCTCCAGTTTTTGTTTTAAAACTTATTTATTGCCAATCAATTCAATGATTTTTTCTTTTTCCCACTCTCTTTGTGCTTCAGGTGAACTTGAGAGGTAAAACTGAACAACAAAGTGGTGAGGTTCATGTGAATCATCATCGCCAGTCTTCCAAAAAGCACAACGAAAGGGCATCGTCAGACGAGGAACAGCTCGATTCAAGGAGGGACGCTCTAAATTGGAACGTTGGACGAGCCATAAGGATATGGATTTTGGTATCACATCATCATCTTCTTTGAAGACGAGAGATCTACAAACACACAAGATCCCCTTGGTTAGCAGATCACCACAAGAATCTTCCAATAAAGTAGAAAATAAGCCGCATCTCCCTTTGGTTGAGGACAAAGACACTGGTGCAGATATTAATAATGGCAATCCTAAACTAGTGGAGGATAATAAACACTTGGATACTGTCGAAAAGCTGAAAAAACGAAGTGAGCGTTTTAAGCTTCCTTTGCCAAGTGAAAAAAGACGCCACGGTCATCAAGAAAATAGAGAGTGAACCTTTGCCTTTGGGCCAACAAACTGAGACCCGCCTGGGTTCAGAGATCAAATCAGAACGCCCCGCACGAAAGAGAAGGTGGACTGGCAATTAAAAACCAATGAGAATGAATTTACTTTGATTGGATGCTTTAGTTTAAATGTTTACAAAATGCCGAACCTGCTGCAACCAGTAACTTATATTTGTTTTTGTATCTTGAGAATATTTTGTATATACCTTAAAGAATGTAGCATTCGACTAGCCGAGGATGAGGCTCGGATAAGTTCAGTTTTTTCCAATAGAGAACCATATATATAGTGTATTACTACTTGATAAGAGTATACCAGGTCTGGCTAAACGTGTTAGATGACTTTGTTACTGGTTCAGTATTGTATTGTATCTGGATACCTTTACTTGTATTCTTCAATTAGAAAGCTAATGGTAGAAAGCCAATTTTGCTTTTTTATCAATTCTATCATGAAAGCAGAAGAGTTATTATTTGCTGAATTTATGACTGTAAATGATGGCGCGATATGATCTGTATAGCCGACCCCACGTAATGGGATCAAGGCTTAGTTTGTTATTGTTCTAAAAATCCCCCTAGGCGCTAGGTGGCCGCCAGGCGCCCGGATTTCTGCCTAGGCGCCCTATATTGTTTTTTTTTTTTTTTTTGAAATCCTAACAAAACGACTTCGACTAGTAAAGTAGCATCGACGACTCCAAAAATGAAACAAAAGTTTAGGGTCCGGAAATCTTTCCATTGATAATTTGATATTATATAAATCAATGCAATATTTGTTAATGTATTGTATTTTAGATGATTTGTAATTTTATTAGATTATTGGTGTTGAATTACTTTAAAATTTAAAGTTTAAATATCAGATCTGTTAAAAAATAATTTAAAAATCATTTATAGACTTTACAGTTATGTATTATGGGAATTATTCATAAAATTGTATATATATTTAAGGTTCCGCCTAGTCCCGCCTAGGCCTCCTAGGCGCTAGGCTCCTGTCTGCCGCCCGACTAGCGCCTAGCGCTTTTTAGAACACTGTTATTCGGGTGCTCTGGACAATCTGCTGATGTTTATCTTATAACGGGGCAGCCCTCTCAACAAAAATGCTGCATGTTTGAACATATATTGGTAGTTAATATATATGGTAATATAATAATTATCTTTTCCAATTGGTGCAATTCCTAAAATTAGAAACGAAAATTAAAGAGAGATTAATAAACAAACTTAGCTGGAATTTTTTTGTATATAGTTTGTTAAAAACTTTAGGGGGTGTATTTAGGGATGGTAATGGGTAGGGTACCTACCAATTTAATGATATTTGTACCCGAACCCTATAATATTAATACTACCCGTACCCATCCCAAACCTTATTAAGAAATTATACCTATTACCCGTACCCGTCCCAAATCCATTTGTTGATACCCGCATACTACATGTACCCGCTCAAACCCCATTTTTTTTATATCAAAACTTGTACTTGTATAAATGAATTTTTAAATGAGGACTAGTGGCGGAGGTAGGGCCTGGCCCCACCTTTTTAATTTTCTTTTTTTACTACGTAATTTTTTTTTTAAAAAAATTAGTTAATATTTATGTCTATTTTTTTAGTTTTTTTATCTGACTCACCCCATTTTCGCTTATCGGTCCACCCTGTAATAATTCCTGGCTACGCCATTGATGAATATCATACCATATTATATAAGAAAATGCCTAATATATATATATATTAAATTCTTAATAATAGTAATAGTTAATCATGCTTAATTTTGCATCTCAGTAACAATCACAATCATCAACTAAATCTAAAACAACACAAAAACACAAAAATACAAATGTAGCCAGTAAATTCCTTAAAACGGCATAATCAACAATAATACATCGTTTAATCCATATAATTACATCATCAACACACAATACACAAGAATTTATTTTTTTATTTATATATGCGTATATATGAAAATATTTTACATGAGTGAAATATAAATGGGTTTTGGTAGAGGGTACTCTAGGGGGTGAAATCGTACGTTGCCCGTATATTAGTGGGTATTGATTTTACATCTCATACCCGTCCCAAACCCGTATAAAGCTACCCATACCCGTCCCATTAGGGTCAGGAAGGGTGAGTACCCATGTCTACCCATCCCACTGTCATCCCTAGGTGTATTTGTATTTAGACCAACATCTGGAGAGATTTTTGTACATTATGTCTCTGTTGAATATATTAATCCATACGGACGAATAATTGAAATGTATTCCTATTTCTCGTACACATTTTGAGGCGCCGTTAAATAATCTGTACATTTGAAACAAATGTTATAGTTATCCATATAATACTTGGCGAATAATACTTCATTTTAATATTTTTATAATATTTAAATTTATCAAAAATTCATTCAAAAATTATTTATAAGTATAATTAAATATATATAAAAATAATTAAGAATTTAGTAAAATATAAATATACTGATTATTATTAAAAAAATATCTTAGATCTATGTTAAGTTATAATTTAATATGATAAAAAAATTGTATAGTAATTTTTATATAACCTAAGTATAAATACAATTCACTTAAAAATATACTAACTATTGCTAAATAATTATTTTAATTTAAGTTAGAATTATAAATTAGTAAATAAAGTACTTTGAATTAATTTTTATATGATCTAAACATAATTATAAATACAATCCATATAAAAATAATGTTAAAATAAGTGTTATTACTTCCGAACAATTATTTTATGTATTATATCCGTACGACTTTGAGTCTGTATATTAAATATTTTTGTATTTTTGTTGATTTTTTCGCTTAACTTTTAATAAAGAGCAAGTCTCTTGTGAGACGGTCTCACAGATCTAAATCCGTGAGACGGACCTCCTAAAGGCTCCGTCTTGAGAACATGAACAATGAAAATAAATTTAAAAATAATAATGAACCATGAAAAAACAAAAATAAACCCTAAAAACATGAACCATGAAGAATAAACCCGAAAAACAAAAATAACCCAAAAAAAAACCCTAAAAAAAACTAAAAATCCTAAAAACCCAAATCAATTAAAAATAAACCCAAGAAACAAAATAAATCCTAAAAAAACAAATATAAACCCTAAGAAAAATAAAATCTGACAAAAAAACCTTTAAAACTTTGTGTAAGGGCTCCGTCTCACAGATGTAGATCCGTGAGACCGTCTCACGCAAGTTTTTGCCTTTAATAAATATTCATAATATACTTGTATCCACATGCATTTGTATTTATATCTGTATAAAAAATGTCATACATGTATATAGAGATGACAATAGGACGGGTAGACGTCGGTACCTACTTGCCTAGACCCTAATGGGTGGGTATAGGTAGTCTTTTTCGAATTTTGAACATGTATGAAATGAGAATTACTATCCATTTATATACGGGTCCTCCTCGGATACCCACATAAATTTTCATTTTGTAAAAAGAAGATATGAAATTTTACTTTATTTGAATATGTGATCATATAAACTCAATTTTAAGGCAAAATAGCCGGAGTTTAATTTTTTTTTTTCCCTTTCAATGTCTCTGATAATGTCAAAATCTTCACCGCAATTCTAACTTTTTTGTAATGTTGCCATGGACTATCGCGATACATGTCAAGAATAGTTGTAAGGAACAACAAAAAAATGGGCAAGGAATACCCGACTATATTCCAGTCAAAAAGGTATGTAGTCAAGGGATTATTAACTTTTTATAAGAAAGCATGATGGATCTGATAGGATTATGTTAGACTATTTTGCTTATTATAAGAAAAACAAATTTTCAGGGATAGTAAGACTAACAGAAATATGGCTACTGTTCAACCACCTGTGTGCCTCTTCTTGAAGAAGAAGAGAGTAAACCTTGGAAGAGATGGAATAGGAGATGCTAATAATAACTGACTCCTGGCTTGAGAGTATGATTCATGCAAACCAACAAGAAACTTCATGACAAAATTAGATTGTTGTGTCTCAGTCATCAAGAAAGGGATATTGCAAGTGCACTGACCACAATTACACTTAGGGAGAGGTCGAAATCTGATTTCCTCATCCCACTGACACTTGAACTGATAATGATATGTGTAATGGATGAATCACCTTGGGAAATGGAGCTGAGAAATCTTTCAAGATGGAAAACCCGAGGTCCATCACTGCGAACGTAGCACACCTTCAATTCTCCCAGACTTCTTGAGCGGAATTGAAGTATAACAAACTCTGTCTAATGTCCTTAGAAATTGAATTCAATATCCAAGATAAAAACAAATTTGTTGGCCCTTTGCCAGCAACTATATAAAACATGAGAAGAAGGATTAGGGATAAATAATGATCCATCAATGAAACCGGTCTTGTTTTTAACATTTAATGCCATGGACACTGCTCGACTCCACAAAGTGTAATTCTCTCCATTGAACGGTTCATACACGATCATAGCACCAGCAGGACTATCAGAAGGATGGAGAAAATAAGGAGATGTGAAATCGTCCACTGGACTGGGAGCATTTACATGAGAAGCCATGAATCTTGAAGAGATAACATATAATCTTCACGAAAACCTTGAAATATAGCAGAAACTTTAAAGAATATAGTTTTGAAGAGGACCTTAAAATGAAAAATACAGCGTATTGAGATGATCAACTGATACCATGTGAATATTTAGAATTGAGAGAAGAAAGCATATTGAAAGGATAAGAAAATTGTATATTGAGTGAATGAATATCTAAGTTGTTGCCATCTATATATAATGGCAACTTACTTAACCGTATTTGATCCTGTGGCTATACATTGAGTTTTCTATGTGTGATCTAACCAATCTAGCTAACTGTAACTAACTACTATAACTGAGATATAAACTAAACAGAAATTTAAATACTTTGAGCTGGATTTGGAGCTTGATCTTTACAAACCAATATATGTTCAAACATGCACATAATTTTTTTGTTGAGATGCCTGAAGATCAGCAGATTGCTCAGATCACCCAAATAGTTCAGCAAATAATAACTCTCCTACTTTCATTACTTCAATCTCATTGATAGAAAACAAAATTGGCTGTCTATCTTTAGCTTTCCAACTGAAGAATACAAGTAAACTTATCCAGATACAATACAACACATTCTGCCAGGCCAGATATACTCCAAGTGGTAATACACTATTATGTATTTCTCTACTGAAAAAAACTGTAAACTGATCTGACCCTCATCCGCGGCCAGTTCGAATGCTACATTCTTTGAGGTATATACACAATATTCTCAATATACAAAAACAAATACAAGTTACTGGCTGCAGCAGGGTTCCACATTTG
Source organism: Rehmannia glutinosa (assembly GCA_016081115.2). NCBI lineage: Eukaryota > Viridiplantae > Streptophyta > Magnoliopsida > Lamiales > Orobanchaceae > Rehmannia > Rehmannia glutinosa. The sequence goes on from JABTTQ020001037.1 coordinate 20,546, forward strand.
TAAACATATTGACTAAAGCATCCAATCAAAGTAAATTCATCCTCATCGGTTTTAATTGCCAGTCCACCTTCTCTTTCGTGCCGGGCGTTCTGATTTGATCTCTGAATCGGGGCGGGTTTCAGTTTGTTGGCCCAAAGGCAAAGGTTCACTCTCCATTTTCTTGATTGCTGTGGCATCTTTTTCACTTGGCATAGGAAGCTTAAACGCGCCGCTTTTTTCAGCTTTTCGACAGTATCCAAGTGTTTATTATCGTCCACTACTTTCAGATTGACATTAATTTCCGCGCCAGTGTCTTTGTGTGGCTTATTATCTTCTAGTTTTTCGGAAGATTCTTGTGGTGGTCTGCTAACCGAGGAGACCTCGTGCGTTTGTAGATCTCTAGTCTTCAAAGAAGACGAGGTGATACCAAAATCCTTATCCTTATGGCTCGTCCAACGTTCCAATTTAGAGCGTCCCTTCCTTGAATCAGGCTGTTCATCTTCCGACGATGCCCTTTCGTTGTGCTTTCTGGAAGACCGATGATGATTCACATGAACCTCACCACTTTGTTGCTCAGTTCTGCCTCTCAAATTCACCTGACAGAAGGCAGAGATTGGGAAAAAGAAAAAAATCATTGAAATCACTGATTTGCATTGAATAAGTTTTAAGGGAAAATCGAAGCAATTACAACTATAGAAAACTCGAATCGCCAAGAGCGAACAACACATAGGAGTTTTGAAATGACCAGAAGGCTTAAATGTGGAATGGCATCAAAAAGCAAGAGAGAAAAAAACATGGTCTCACATGACTTACCGCTCAGTTTAGAGGAATCTGTAATCAGATTAAAACAGCAAAAAAGCAAAGACAGCAAATAGCTTGATTCAAATTTCGAGAATTTAGACAGCAAAAGACGAGCACAAATGTCTCCACAGATCGACCGTAGGGGTTAATTTTCAAAAAACTGTGAAATTTTTCTCACTGCTATTTAGCTCCCTTGTGGATGTTTTGACATGTTCAAAAGATGATTTTTCTTTTAGATTTGTGGTAGAACGTAAATCAGATACAACATAATTTACATATTCCAGGTTAACCAAGGAAACTCGATGTGTTTCCATCTTTCTTAGTAGATATTGCTGGCAAATAATAACCAAGCATGCTCACATTGTGAAGAGGTGACATCAAAATTTAGTGCAGACGTATGCTTCAACCAAACCATGTACGTGTTTGTGCGTCTTTTATATAATAATAAGTTTTTTAACTCCTGAATCAAGTCATCAACTATTGGGACAAACATGTAGGCTCATAAGGGGTTCAAAACAGGACTTTTTTTCAGCATCTGTTAAGGTATTGTTCAGTTCTGGCTCTCTGTTTAGTAAACAAAAGCATACTACTGCATTATGCATCCTGTCAAAAATATATTTGTTTTTCATCTGTATGCATACTAACATTACTTCAAGGAACAGATCATCAAGATGAAATGCAGCAAACAATTTGAATCATTCTAAATAGGAAAGGATTGTAGGAAAACTTGAGCAGAAAATGTGTCCGTAGTTTAATTTGCATCTGAGGACTTTCAAGTAACACTGAGAAGGTCCCTATGGGAAAAGACAGAGAATAAGTTTTAGAAATTGCGCTTCAATCCAAATCAGTTCTTTACCTTTCCTTCTCTTATATGTTAAAGTTTTTTCATGAGAGAAGTTTCACGCCATGTTAAGTAACATGGCTAAAAGGATATCACATGTAGCAGCATTTGCATGAATTTTCATGAAACTATAGTCAATGCTGACTTTGCTCTAACAACTAAAACAATTTCTTTAGGAAATCAATGTATTCAACAGTTTCACTTCCTTTTCATGCCAGAAATAAATATCCACGTTTGTTTAACTCCATTGTAAGTTGGATATTCTCTCCATGATACGGTCAGTAAATCATCAGTAATATTTTTTCTTTTTTTGCAATTTCTATGTACAGAAACTCAGAAAAGCAAAAGTTTACATCAGTAGCCATTGCCTAATTGGGTCACATAATTAGAAGCATGCAAATGGACATTTTGAAAGCCTACTCAAATGATGTAGCTGAAGTTAATGCATGTCTATGTGGGATGAGAGACTAACTACATGATAAGCAATTAAGCATTCAATTATTTACTAACATCAAGATTCAAAGTTCAATGTTTTGAACTCTCTTGTAAATATTCTCTCTATAATATGGTTTTTTTCGCATTTCTATTTACAGAAATTCAGATTACAGTTCAGTAGCCATTACAAATCTGGGGTCACAAAGGTAGAAGCACACAAATGGAAATTTCGAAATCCGACCCAAATGGACGAGAGAGTAATTACTTGACTAGCGGTAAATCATTTACTGCAAGATTCAAAATGCAATGTAAAGAAAAGACAGGAAATTGAACCACTGTAGAAGTGAACGTGGATGTTATTCTGAATCCAGTATCAATCTTTAAGAAAATGAAAATGTGTACATCCATTATCATCATATGAACACTTCCAAATTCCAATCAATTGTATGTTACAAGATCTTCTCCTCTAGCCTTCTGTGAAACTCTAGCATCATGTAATCAACAAAATAAATCTACATTGTGATTTGTGACCCCAACATCCAGTTTCTAACATAATCCATTTCTTTCAGAAGCTATGACGGTCAATATCATTAACAGCAAAATTTTGGTAGAAGGGTCAATAAACTGACAATATGATTTGAGGTTTTTGGCAATAAATATTGAGGAAAGAAAATCAAGTTAGAATAGTCTTCAAATATCATGAAAATGTCTTTAGCCTTGTCAAAAGGAAATGATATATTTTGCCATACTTTTAAGGGGAGTGATATCTTCGCCTTGTTTAAGGGGAGTGAATGCAGATTCAAGGGAAAAAATTTGGAACACATAGGCATATTGCCTGCTACAGACGTTCCAAGGTGATCAAACAGCAATTCAGCTAATCAGAGAGAAACAAAGATTACTTTTGACAGAGTCGTCATTGATAAGATCAGGCCTGAGTACTGAATCAATTTTTCCCTTTGATGGTGGTGGTTTTTGCAGCACTCATTAATAGTATTAAAGCATTTTTGACAGAGTTCTCTATATGTTAGCACAAAATGCATATTAGCTTTATGTTAAGAACCGATTTGCAGAATTTTAGTTTAATTAGCCCACTGATATAATAAGATTTAATTAAGTTTATTTAAGTAATTAATGGGCTTTAGGCCCGTAGGGTTATCTTGCTTTAAGTTGGGCGGGAGATTTACCGAGGAGAACTTCACGTTCTTGTTCTGTTTTCTGCATTAATAATATTTGTTTTTCTTCCAATTCACTTTACTCTTGACTCTATCACTTTATACATAAATGGGTTTCCTATTTTTCTAATAATGCAAGTTACCAAGAATAAACAAACAAAACGAAAAGAGAAAGTTGCTCAAATGCACATAGAAGCTCTATTGACTGAGACAATAAATCTGAAACCACTTTTTTTTTCCCACTTTCAGTCATCTTTGTGATCAGATAAACAAAATTTTGTAGCATCTTAGTAACCATTTTTTTATGGCTTTGGTCCATAGAAACACATACCGTCTCATTTATCTGGCCACCATGTTCATCATGATTCCTCTTAGAAGGGATCAACGAATTGTGATCTCCACTTTCTGATTCTTTATTCTTTCTACTACTTTCTTTCTGTTTGTGTTCAAGCACTCTAGAAGTATCAGAACCATAGGCAACACGTCCATCGCGACTATTAGGCCTTTCATATCTTGCTTTCTTATCATCGCTGCCGAGTTGATTACCACGAGCATAAATATCTCCATGTACCCTAGGCTGTGAAATACTCCCATTATCAACCCGATCCCTTCTCTTGAGTTGATCATCATGCCGGGTTACATCCTTTGGATGGTATTCTCTGCCAGATCCTTTGTAGTTGTCTTTCCCTCTTGATTGACTTATCCATGTTTTATCTTCAGCAGCTCGCCCACTTCTCATCACTGGTCGTGTTTCTTCTCTTTCCCTCCTTGATGAATCTTCATCTTGCTTAATCCTATACCATTCATCACGCTCTCTCTGCCTCTCACTCCTCTCCCTTTGAAATGACCGCGCTTCTTTTTGCCTGGCATAGTGCACATCGTCATCCTCTAATCTGGTTTGCTCATCTCTTTTGAGCTGATCAGGGCCATCATCATCTCTATCTCTCTTCCTTCGGCTGCTACTTTCTCTTTGATTACGAGGGATATCTTCCTTTTCAGCATGTTCCCGACTTTTATGTGCCTCTTCTTTCCTTCTCTTGCTGTGAAGATCATCCACTTGTTCATATCGACTTTTAGGATTATTATCCCTCTCTTTTTGTCTAGATACCATAATATCACGATTAGCCCCTCTCCAACTACCATTATCCAGCTGATTTCTCGATAGGTGATGTTCATTTTTCTCACTCTTCTCGGTTTCTCTAAACTTACCCCGATTTTTGGAGACGATTTCCCCACCATGCTCCCTCTTCCTCGGGTCTTCAACTCTAATCCTTCTGCCATTATCCTCATCTCTTCGATGCCAGCTTCCTTCAGACATATCACTCTCCTTTCTCCAGTCTGCACTCTCACTGTTCACATGCCAATGAAGTAATGAGTTAGCGTCCCCACCTCTATGGGAAAAAGAATCTTCTATCCCTTTCGCTACTGTGTTGTATCTTCCAGTTTCATCTCTCTCATGGCGACCTTTTCTTCGAGCATTATCCTCATCTCCTATTTGTTTCTTGATGTTAACTGCAGGAGGAGAGTACCTGTCCTGATGAACTTCATCGTTGATATCATCAGGAAACCTCCGGTGATCTTGACTACTTTCCGACCTTGCTTTGCTGTTTTCATTTCTCCTTGCACCTTTTGAGTCTTCTCCATCATCATCATCATCATCATCCTCCTGTTGAGACAACTGTTCCACTTGTGAACTTCGTTTTTGTTTCTTTGTTGAGTTCGTTAAGTTCCCATCTTCACGGATATGTCCGGTTGTTTCATCCACAGCCACTTCCTCTCTTTCCATATCAAAGCTTCTATCATGCATTCCAGATCTGTCATTCATCTCATTTCCAACTACTACAGCCTGCTCCTCATCAGATCCAATGGTGCGGGAAGATGACAAAGGACTTAGTTTACCATCCCCACTATGAATAGATTCTTCATTCAGATCATCCGTAATATGTTCTCCTCTTTTACTATCATTGGCAGTCATCGTAGACGATCTAACATGTCGTCTTCCCTTTGTAGACCTAAAGTCATCACAAACCTTTTATAAGTGTCGTGAGATGCATGCAAGATAATAAAGCTCAAATACGAAACATATAAAATTCCTGGACCTCTTGTTGCATGCAGCATGGGATGAGGAATTTGGCAGACGATGGCAATACAAGTGGTGCTAAATGAACATAAAGATCCGGAAAGAAAGTTAACTACATACTTTGAGAAAATTTCGTCATTCAAAATGTTTAGGTCAGAATGATGCTCTTTCCCTTTAGACACAAATTAGCGCACCAGACATAAAATTAAAAGCATCCAGGACTTCATTCGGTGAAAAAAAACCAGGATAATAATCTTTCAAATTATGTATTGTTCATGAACAACCTATCCAAATAAGTAAAACAATACAAACTATTTGATTCAAAATCCGTTATTGCTATCAAACATGAACAACCTATCCAAATAAGTAAAATAATACAAACTATTTGATTCAAAATCCGTTATTGCTATCAAACACGAACCTTTCTTACAGCCTGTCTCTTCTTCTTCTTCTTCTCCTTTCTGTTTTTTATTTTATTTTTTATTTTAGTGGAAGTCAAGTCTACAAACCCAGTTTCCACGCTTAAACTTTTTCTATGTAAAACAGTTTATTTAGCACCCTGCTTTAAAAACAGCAAGTGCAACATGTTATCTACATCTAGTATAAAGACAACATCATGAGTTTTTCAACCTTATCTGATGGTTGGGAGGCTAGTGCAAGAACCATCATCTCTCAAGGTCAAGTTAGATGATATACAAAAAAAGAACAACTACACCTTTAATTGATATAGAAATGTTCATGTACCTCTCCTCATGATAGACACCAATCTCCCTATCAGGAGGATAATGCGAAGGTATGTCAGGAGGAAAACGCAAAACATCCTCTCTTACGATCTCATCACCCCCGACAGTGTTCTTTAACTGTGCTCTTCTGGATTCAGATTTCCTCTTCTGACCATTATATGCAGGTGAGAAACTATCGTTATCGTCTTTATCATCCTGAAGAAGATCATCAGTTTCACCCCCTTCAAGATCCTTCCTTGCTGGATCATTGTCTTGTTGATCTGCCATGTCATCACTATCCGGGGAACTGTGGCAGACAATCTGTTTGCCAGAGAATCATCACTTCATGTCACAAATGCCACGTAATATTGTACGTTAACTAGATAAAAGACAGAATGAAACTCAAGTATAGAAGAGGACAACTGCTTACCTCGATAATGGCATCTGTATCATGCATTCTTGGACGCCTGGTATCAATTGATGGAAGACGATCAACAGAACCAGTTTCTACGGGTATTGGTCTGCCAACAGGCTGGTATCAAATCAAAGATAGCTGGTGAGATGACACTTGTAGAGGAAATAATACCCCTTGAAATTTAGGATAAACAACAGTAAACATGGAATTATAATCAATTCACATATGGCTTCCATACATTTCATTTTTATCACTTAAATCCCCTGAAATTTTACTCAGTGCTCAATCACCGCATTCTCTTAAATTCTACAGTATTGCGTGGTTCATGAGTTTCAGACAATATCTTGAGTGTGCTGTGTCATACATAATCTATGAAACTGTGAAACTTGAAAATTGCGCAAACACTTCTACATTAGCATTTATCTATCTGCTCCTCACTTTCAGCCGATTGCCATTGCTTGCAAGAAATGGATAAGCAGTGGTTAAGGTTGTGTATAAGAGAAAGTGCCGCTGCAATGAGGTTAGAGATAAGAACTGGCCTTCATAGGGGTTAATAAAGAAGGAAAAGCTAAGGACAAGGGTTTTCTACATAGGGATCTAACTGAATAAACAAGGGAACAATTTGTTTCTTGACCAAAGTTCAGGTAATCGGTGCTATCCCTTAAGTTGAAGGAATATTAGTTCATTTCAATATTGAAATAACAGTAGATTGGCAAGGTATAAATAACTCTCAAAGAATATAAAAGTAAAGAAGACTGTGTTAATGAATTCTTTAGAAGTCCTAAAATCAAGCAAGGGAAAAATGAAAGCTATATGTGACCAAGTTGTCATCTGACACAAATCACTTAGAAGTAACATGTGCATACAAGTGGGGGCCGTCCACGTTCACTTCCTCTTGCTAAGTCAGTTGGACCAGCATCAGCTTTTCCAGGATTTGCATTTTGAGATTGAATATCTTGGATGCCAACTGCTGCTGCAAGCTCTGGTGGAAGATCTGGATCATAATCCTAAATTTGATACCACACAGAATGAAGAAGACTTGAGTAAAAAATTGTTCACAGGAACGAAAAGCATCCCATAAATCCAAATGAATAAACCTTGGCCAATGAACTTCCAAATGCAAAAACCACAATATTACCTGTTCCGCCCTGCCACTTTCATAAACACGAATTTTGCTTTGCATTGTCGTCTCAAGCCGGAGTTGTTCCTAGAGATACCAAATTCACTTCATTTAGCTTCCACTTTCTTAGATTGACAAACAAAAATACACTCACATGGACTCTGCGCATGCTATACAAATAAGAGACGTACAAACTTGAGACTCAACTTACCAGCTGTTTGCAGTAATCTCTCCAACTATCCTCATTCAAACCAAAGTTGAAAAAGTCAGATACGTCTATGCTTGGAAGTCTCCAAGGTTTATCCTCAAAGCTATCAATGTCAACTTCAAATATGGTCCTGAGAATATCAAGAGGTTATAAGAGCCTAGAATGAGAATAAAGAGCTATTCATGAAAAGCACATTATACGAGAAATTAGTATCACATATTTAAAGGTCTTCATTATAACTCCATTCAATACACGGAATTGTCTCTTCTATTTCTAACACATGGCGTTTTTATTTCTCTAAGAAACAGTAACTTAAATGTATTATTTTCCTCATTAATGGAGAAATGAAAATATGATGAAACTGTGGGAAGAGAAAAGTTTAAGGGGATAAACAAAAGAAAATTAAAGTACTTCAAACAATTTGTTGTATCAAGGAAAAATAGATTAGTACATGTAGTGTCTCATCTAGTATTATGAGCAATATCATATTCAAGCCTATACAACAGAAGTCCATCTTGTCCTCAAACTTCTTGAGTGCAATGTATCTTCTAAACAATCCTAAATTTGAGACAGTGCCATGATCTACCTCCAAGCTCTGCATATATATGAAATCCACCCAAAGAAAACCAATATAGTAAGAATGAATTGTCTTACTTGTGTGATGGAAGTGTAAAATCCAATCCACTTCCATAACCACGACCTGCTGTATTCGCTCCCCAAGCAGGCATTCCATAACCAGGATTAAACCCTTTCTGCATGGCCGACACGCCTTTTATTCCTACTGGTCGCCAATCACCTCTCCCACGTCCAGTTAGAGGGCCCATGCTGACAGGTGGACGAACTTGACTTGGGATTCCTCCAGGAGCTGGAGGAGCCGCTGCAGGCAAAGGCACTGCACCAGGTCTCACATACTAAGCAGTTCCCCAGAGAAAGAAAGAGAAAGAAATGGAGAAAAATTCAAGGTTAATAATCAAAGAAATAGCAAAGGAATTATATGGAAATTTCCCAGCAGATAATCATAGCTAGAGTGTCGGAAAAAATTGAGAATAAATTCAGCAACTCAGCATATACATTAAATCAAATTCTCAAATCAGAGTGATATTTCAGCATATAAAGAAGAATGTGCAGTGCTTTGGAAGAGAAACTGTGCAATCAAGAAGGTAATAGATTGAATAATAAAAAGGAACAAGATTTTCTTGTTCAGCAAAAAACTGCATCACCAGTCGGCCAATAATTTCACATTACAGAATTACGAAGCTCACAGTTACACAATCTTATTGACATATAATATAAACATTCCTTACAGTGTTCAAAGCAAGATTTGAATCATGTAGAAGCCAACAAAGAGCACAATAAGATACTATACTATAGCTTGATAAATACCAAGTAAAGAGTACAGTCCCTTCAAAATAGAAGTATCCTTTGATGTTCTCGATTCCAAGCTTGGATAGATAAATAACTATAAGACCTTAGAATCAGTACTTCCAGATTACTCTAACTTTTACACAAATTCTGTAGTTATTCAGCTTAAAATCTTGAAAAGCAAAGCATAATTTGCAAGCACCCACACAAACTCAATGTGTTTTGAAGTCAATTGATATGCCATCGGTCTTTAGTTAAGCATACGCTAATACTGGAGTTGAGTAAACCATTCACAATGATTATGAATTGTAGGGGGGACAAAGCGGCAGGTTTTGGATGAACTCATATGAATATGTTTTTCAATGAATTAGAGCTTGCTTCAAAAACCTCTGATTCATAGCCGAGGGCTCATTCTACTGGACAAGCGTAAACAGTCTGGTAAACTATCGTAACGTGTTTCAGAATCCATTTTTGCATCACATGGGTGCAAAAATTGCATAATCAAACTCAAAACCCCAAAATCAGAGCCCCTTGCATTCTTCAATTCTCATGTTTCTTTTTTTAATTTATCATCTACGTCTATATGGATAGAAAATAGAGATCGAAATATTTTGTCGTCCCTTGACATGTTTATTAACTTGATAAAACAAATCATATGGATGTAGTTGGATAAGACCCATGAGCTCCATAGTCGTTTGAGTTGAACAACATTTCGGACCTCACAACCTACTGTTATACATTGGTAAGTTTTTCATATAGCAGTAGCATTCAGAATTCCAATCTCATTAGAAACAAGCATCAGCAACCTCAAAAAAGAGGATGAAGAGAAAAACAAGAAGGAAAGAAGATGAAGAATTTTCATGAAGAAAATACGTAACTTCATTAACAGGTGAGAGATTGAAGTAGTACAATTTAGCATCCCATGAACATTTCACAAAAACCATTACGGATCACCTTTAGTGTCACTAATATGTACAATTTCACTAAGTAAGAACTACTGTTGCAGCTAGGACCCAATTTACATTCGAAGTTCTCATACGAACAAGATGCTGACCTTGAACTGTGAATGGAATGGATGATGGTACACATGATTGTTGTAAGCGGTCTTTGGCTGCATTGCTGCTGACACTACACCGCCTCCTCCTCCACTTGCCTTAGCGGCATCACCCAAATCCTTCTCCCCACCGGCTTCAGGTCCCCCTTCCTCGCTACGCCACACTGGCTCCTCCGTCATCGTCTGGTGGTGGCCCACATCACCATTATCCGCTACAATCACCAAAGGCTCTCCATCCTCATCATCCTCATCAATCACTCCTGTCATCCTTTCCATCTCCATTGGCCCATGGTTGTTATCATTTAACACTATCTGCAGATCATCTTCACTCTCTTCACTCTCCCATTCATCCTCAAAATTAGAACCCCTCGGATTATCTAATTTTCCTGAGAGCCCTGGAATCCTCTGCTCCAAACCCATTTCATCATCCACACTTTTATTCACGAAATTGATAGTATTCTCCTTTTCTCCTGCAGTAATATAAATATCATCCTGTTTGTTTCTAAAACTATCCTCTTTCTCAACCAAGGCCCCGTCTTTATTTTCTGTATCTTCCAACAAGATATTGATATCATCATCATCCTCCATGAAGTTCGATCCCCCAGATGTCTTTAGGGGTACTTTCACACCCTCGCCCTTCTCCGAAACCCTATTTTGAAGTCCCAAGTCATCGCCTCCATTTCCAGCTAAGCCATCAATCCTCGCAGCTTCTAAATTGGAATCCAAATTCAAATCAAACCCTCTCGGTTCAACAAGGTTTTTCTCTTGAATCGGAGCATTCAAGTTCCAACCAAGGACAGAACTGGGATTCGATTCAGATTCTGATTCTTCAAATCGGGAGCTCCGTAGAGAATCTCCTCATCGTCGCTGTTGATGTTGATATCAGTCGAGCGGCCCTTTGACGCCGCCGCCTTTCCGGCAGCTGCGGCGTCGCCGGCTTCATCACGCTGCGTCTGAAGCTGAGCCGAGAGGGGACGGAGGACGTCCGTGTAGAGATCTCCGAACTCATCGTCGTCTTCCATGTGTGCGCGCGCTTGAGTTGCGCAGAGAAAGAAAGGGTTTTGAGCAGAGGTACGGTAAATGGAGACAGTGAGAAGTTAATTTGTAGATCAAAAGAAGATATTATGCTGCAGAGAATGACACAAGGTAAAAATAAATGTACTACGCTTTGACCACTATACTCTTTTTCAGGAAAATTTGGTTTGGCTGACCCCAAAACATGTTTAGAACAAAAATTAATTTTGATTTTGATTTCATAAATCATTTTATAAAAACCAAACAATAGTATCAAATGTTATAACTTGAATTTTATTTTTGTTAAACTCCATAATTCAAACCAAATCCAATTACTCACTAATTATCCAAATTAATCCTATTAAATCTTTTTCCATTATTGGAACTTCTTCTTCTACTGTCCCATGGGGGTGTATTATTTTGGAGTGTATTTAAGAGTAACAAATTAACAATAGAAGGGTGAAATGAGAATTAATGAGGGATGTATTTAGTAAAATAGTTATATTTAAAAAAGGGGGCGAGGTGTATTTAGTAAGTGGATATATTTATCAGTTTTGAGAGTGAAAATATCGTCACCCTTTGTTTTAAACCTGATCTAAGCAATGCGCCAATGTTTATAAAACCAAGTCTGACATCTAACCGAATCGATAATTACGTCATTTAGTCACTAGTTCAATCCTTAAAAAAAAATCTGGCCCAAGCACATACATATATAAAAAATAAACACAAGTACAAATGTAAAATAACTAATAAATACAAATAAAAATAAAAAATAAATTAATAAATTATAATGTTCATATATATATATATATAAATCGAATAGAAGGAAAAGTTATATGCAAATTATATCCAAATATATATTTGAAAATGTTTGAAAAATTATATGCAAATTTACTAATCATATTTTTCCTTAACTTTTGTAATAAAACAAAGAAATTTATTTACTAGACAAAAAAAAAGAGTTGAACCGAATTATTGGGTCATCGATTTCTGGACATTTTGCCCGGTTTGGTTGGGTGACAATGGCTTTTTAGCCACCCGATTTTAATACATGACCGCGCTAAGTATGTGATTGGTTCGCGAGTAAATTGGTCAAACCAGTCAGTTTGGTCTGGTTTCACAATATTGGTTTGGGTATGAATTTTTGTTTGATGAAATTTTCATATATTGTCTAAATTATTATCCTTATACTCCCTCCTATTTATAATAAGTGCTTTTTTGACACAAAAAAAAAATTATTCAAAAGAATGTCCTTTTGATATTTTCAAGACTAGTGAGAAAGAAATTTCCCCAAATTACCCTTATACTTGTTAACAATAATGTCTATATTTTGTTTTCTTTCAAAGCACGTTTATGATTAATTATGGGTATAATGTGTATTTTAATCTTAATATATGTATTTGTTTTCCTTAAAAAATATTTATTGTGAATAGAAGGGAATAGTTTTTAAATTATAAAATGGGTCTAACAAGTGTATTTTCCGGGTCTGCATTTATTTAAACATACAAACTCGAACCCACATTTTTAGATATGTGAATTGTAATAACATAATACTTTAAGAAGTGTCTCATTTGCAATGATGTCATATTTTTGGGTTATTTAAATTTAGCATTTATCTAACTATGTGAGGAAAAAGGAAATATCTTGAATTTGAAATTGAATTTTGTGAATTTAGGCCTACTAGGTCTTGTCCATGCCACCCACTTGGGTGGCACCCAAGTGGGTGGATCCATCCTTGATTTACACACATACACACACACACCCACATGGGTGGGTGTGGATTCAAGGGTGGATCCACCCACTTGGGTACCCATGGACACACACGGCCTACTAGCAATAGAATTCTGTCAAATCTCGGGTTGGGGAAATGGAGCCAGTTCTAGAAAATGCTGAATACATGCTCTGACTTTCTTGGAAAAATAGAGTCCACTAAAAAAATAGGGATAACGTTTTTAATCAACCCAAACTATACGGGTTTTTACACTTTGCAACCCGAACTTTGAAAAGTTACTGATTGCAACCTAAACTTCACAAAATTTTACACTTTGCATAAAATTACGGTTTTACCCCTGGTTTCAAGAAAGTTGGTTTGTAGTTTACACTCTAAACTTTAAAGTTGTTACACTTTGCAACCTGAACGATAAATTTCATTGCATTTTCTTTGATTACTCCCAAAGGTCTTGCGATCCTCGAAAATTTTAAAGATGAACGCAGGTGAGGAATCAGCTTTGGTTACCTATGACCCACAAGGTAGACCAATTCCTCCACCACCGCCACCGTTAATCCTAACGTCGAAGAAAGTACGGGTTCACATCATGGAGCTCGGGACGAGAGGATGCCACATCCGGGATTTCACAACCAGGAGTGATCCACTTTCGGGGACAGGAGGTCGAAACCCTCTGCAGGCAGAACCGGACAACCTACCGGAAGGCCGAATGTTTATCGACGCCTTATGGAAGATCGCACCTCGACCCAATACATCCGTATGGGTTGATGTTAAATCTGGACATCCTGCATTTTAAAACAGAGAAGTTCTCATTGATGATTGGGCTTCACTATGAGAATTTCAGCAGGGAACCCTCGATCTTACAAAGGATTCATTCATATTACTCCTTGAAATGAGTCTTGAAGGATCGGTGAAGATTGCCTGGGATATGACCGATGCTAGTACGAAGAGTTCGGTCCACAAAGCAGGGAATCACTTAAAGGAATTGTCGATGGTATGGCAAAACTATTCAAAATCCAATTCATCGGCACGGGTTATTTCGAGGGATTAGAAGATGAAAAAGAAAGAAATATAAACAAGCCCTCTATAGCTTGAGTTCTTGGATATTTGTCATATTGACGAATATATCAAGTTATTCACCGAATACTGGTGGAAATCCAAGATTGAGGAAAAGGAAGTCGCAGCCTATTCTTTGCCAAGATTCCGAGTCCCTGGAGAGAAATGCTTATCGGGGAATACTGGTGGAGTGAAGTAGAAAGCGTGGCGAGAAAAATGTCTTTCCTAAAGGGCAAGTTATCCGAATGGTGCTATCAAGCGGCTCCGCACAGGAATTACAAGAGATTAAGAGGAATTAACAAAGCGATTCCTCTATGTTGCGTGATAATGATATCCCAACAGTTGTGGGAGGTCAACCAAGGCGGCATAAAAAGAAGAATGAGCGAAGCCATCCATACCGCCGAGGAAGAAGAAGAAAAAAGCAGGTCTTCATGGAGACCTAGAAGGTTCGTCAAAACAAAAAGCCCGGTTATAAATCGGGCAAAGACAAAGACCAAGCAGAGTAGAGCCTCATCATCGTCGGGTTCTAATCAAGCAATGCAATGAGAACCGGGAGAAGAACTTTCGTGACGAGCTCATACCCGAGCTAATGAAAGTTTCAGAGATTGTAATTCTTGGACTGCGGAGCAAGAGGACATATCTCAACGGATTGTCCAGACAACCGTAAACGAGGAATCGGGACGGTTGAGGCTACACCGTAAATCGAAGAAGTTCGACTATTATCAAGATTTAATACGGGTATATCAATTTGAGGATATTCCCTCGATGAAAGCATCTATGAAGAAGAGATCTATTCTCGAAGATGGAAGTGACTCGGACTCAGAATCGGAGTGAAGAAGAAATTCTTCACAGAGGTCGGGGAGGATATGTCAGGATTCCTCTCTCACACGACGCGTTTTCTCATAAAACTCTTATGAGAATCATGAAGGAAGATCCAAAGCTTCAAGTCTATGATGGATTTACAATTGGAGCTATGGAAAAAGCATTGGATAAGATTGGGTTTCGTGAATGTAGAAAACACCAAATTATTCACAGGGGTAACAACGGAGAACTTGCCATTCCGATGGAGTTTACCAGAACCGATCGAGATGCAGATTGGTCCCTATTAGAGAAATACAGGAGATCAAAAGCGAGTTAAAGAGAAGTTGCTAATACACTCTCATGGATTCACATTGGAGCCATAAGGGTCATTATTAAGGCAACATTCAAAGAAGGAATAGATTCGCCACTCAATCTTGCTATTTTTGACAAGCGAATCTCACATCTCAAGGATTCATGCCTTGGAGCGGTCTCACAGAAATTTGTATGCAGGAAAATTAGCATTCAATGTCTATCCAAGAATTGCATATAATTTGGGAGATCGAGACTTGAGAGTCCTAACCCTTCATCAAGATTTCAAAAGAGTCGATTTGATGAAAGAAGGAAATGTGCCTTACTCGATCACATACAAGATTTCCTATGCTCTCTCGAATACCCATCATTCAAGTATTCTTGAGAAAGGAATTTATTGAAGTCCCAAGAATCTTTGAGGACTTTGCCAGGGTGGTGTTACAGAAATCATTGAATCTCCAACTATTAAGGAGATTGATATGATAATTCAAGATCAACCAGTCTTCAACAAAAGTCGGAGTCTCGAGTTGAGCACAGAAGGATGTCTTTCCAAAGAAGAGAGAATGGTAAGTAGTAGCCGTTGGGAAGAAAGGAGACCAAATACGATTGCCGCATCCCGATGTTTTTAAAAAAAAGAGAGAGCCGAAATGTCCGTGATGATGGCGAGAGGTTGAAGTAATATTCGACATCACTCAAAAGGATAACATTTTTCTTTATGATGTTCTATATTATCTCCAACAACCAATCGTTGGAAGGTATCAAGGAAGCCTGAAGATAGGAGAGATTGAGCTTACTATCACAGGAGTTGCAGGAAAAATCCCAGAACAATTAATACTGGGAATTGAATTTCTTGAGGAGCATAAACCTTGGGAAAGATTACAAGATGGGATGGAGTTCACAGTGGCTAATAAAAGATACTTAATCGATGACCACTAGTCCATTCTCCATATACATTTCTATTGGAATGTTATATGTCAATACAAGGCCGAGTATTTCGCCGCCTATATTGATTCAAAGTCCGGAATATGTACCGCAGCCAGGATGTTTTTCCTAAAGAAATTGGAGAAGATTTACCAGCTATTGCAGGAAGAGATTTCTCTAAAAGGATTCTTATCCTTAACAGAGGAATTAAACAAGCAGAAATCATGATCGGAGGCGCAGGTGGTACCCCATGGTACAAGGTGAAAACGCCACCAATCTATTTCCATGATACAGTGCTGAGTATATTTTGCTAGAAACAATTTCCTACAAACATTCAAGCGATTCACACAGGAGAATGAGACAAGAAGACTTATTTTCACAACCTTATGTGATCATAAGATTATTGTCCAAAGACTGCGGGAAGCATTTTACAGAAAAATGCCTATTAATTTTCGCAGCAAGCGTGGTGATGAAGCCAAACTTCGCAATCCAAAAATGGCGGATCGAAGGAAATTTGGTGAAGCTTTATTATCCTATAGACAATTTGGTTCCATCCGAAGGATCAAGATATGGGATAATAACTTGTATTCATTCGCAGTACTGAGAGAAGAACGAGTCACCAGGAAGCCATTAGCCATTTGCGAATTATGGATGAGTCTAATGGAGAATCCACGAGTGATGTAACCATAGAGGAACAAATATCACTCGAGGATATCAAGAAGAAGATCCAAAGGAATTACAATGAAGATCCTTTGGCTTGGTGGATGTTAACGAGCTTAAAGCTTCCTTAAAGGTTAAAACCGGAAAGGAGTACGAGTTCGTAAGATTCAAACCAATCCTTATGAATCGGGAAGATCGTGAGGATATGCAAAAGATACTTAAGGAACATCTTGACCTTAAGTTAATTTCACCAGAGTTTCTCCGCAAAAATGCATGCCCCGTGATTCTTAGTCGAAACCATGGAGAAATCAAAAGAGAAAGCAAGACTTGTTATTAACTACAAAGGATTAATAACATTTTGGAGTTCGACTGATACTATATCCCAAGTAGAGAACATCCGGTTAATCGCATCAAAGGTGCCAAGATATTCTCAAAGTTCGATTGTAAGTCCGGATTCTACCAGCATTAAGATGGAGGAAGAAAGTAAGAAGTTTACTGACTTTCTCTACACCACAAGGACACTATATTTGGAACGTGATGCCTATGGGATCGCTAACGCACTTTATATATCAAAGAAAGATGGATAATCTTTTCAAAGATTATTCAGTTTCATGTTCGTTTATATCGACGACATTCTAATCGCATCAAAGAACATGAAGGAGCATCTCAAACATTTGGAAATATTTTAGGATGAGATGTTTGTCACAAAAAGGATTAGTGCTTTCGGAAAAGAAGGCGTGTAATCGCAACAAGACGATTGAATTCCTGAATTGAAATCGATGAATCTGGAATTATTCTACGTAATCATATTGTGGAAAAAATACAGGATTTCCGGATACATTGAAAGACAAGAAGCTTCGGGAGTTCTCTTGGAGTTGTTAATTTTGTCGGGATGTTCATTAACAACCGCATACTACGGAAGGTGTTTAGCCCATTGCTTAAAAAAGATGCAGATTCAAATGGGAAGATGAACATCAAGAAGGAATTAAGCAACTTAAAGAAGTTTGTAAAAAGCTTCCAAAGCTTGCAATTCCCAAGATGAGGACGAATCGGTTCTTTACACAGATGCCGTTGATGATTGGTGGCGGCTAGCTTACGAAAGTCACACCAAACGAGGAAGTGCCATGCAGATATCTTTGCAGTGGTTTATTCACTCCTAGTGAAGAACTCGGTGGCATATTAACGAGAAAGAATTCTTTGCTTTTCGGGAAGGCTTTTAAAAAATGGCCTCTATTTTTACTTGGCTAAAAAGTTTACTTTAAAATTGATAATTCAAGTGTCAAGGCTTTTCGAAAAACAAAATTGAATCAAAACCGAAAAGGCTCGACATTTAGATGGCAAGTCAATGTCAATATTATGATTATGATATTGTCATTATAAAATCTCATGAAAATATTCTTGCGCATTTCTCGACACGAGATGGAAGGGACGTTTTGACGAGGTCCTTAAACGAGTAAGACATCTCGGGAAAACCCCGGGAGAGTCTAGAACGAGATTTTGGGACGTTATGTCTCAATGCGTAAGTTTGCCGGACGACTTCAACAGCCGACCGTAAACCGTTTCTAGTCAAATACGAGCATGTCGGCCGTTCGCTCGAGGACAATTGTTCTTAGATCGCAAGCGGCCTCTCTTCCAGCCGCATCTCCTACGGTGCAAAAAGCGGGCCGAGAGAGTACGGGCTCTAACCCGGAGGTTATGGATTCAAGTACCATAATCACAAGTGTTGCGGGTGATGCATCCCCGAGGGTGTACAAATCAGAATGTTAATGTTGAAGCTCCAGGTGTCACAACCCGAGTCTTCAAGTCAACCCAAAGACTCCGGGGTAAAAGGGAGAGTTGAATCTTAGGCCACAGACAGGCAAATCTAAGGTTCAAATCGACGAGATTAAGATTTCTCCTATGCAGGTATATCGACAATGGGAGAAATTAGTTACAAGACAAGGTATTAACCCAGAAAAACAATGGTTGATATCTCGGCAAGTATCCAAGAGTTTGGATGAAACCCTAAGTCATCCAAATGAAGTACAAGAATGGTATACTTTTGGAGCTTTAGCTTCAATCTATACCGTGTCACCAGGATTCCTTAAATTTCAAAATTACCGAAATGGATTGGGGAAGCGGTTTGAGACCGGGGCCAATAATCCACACTTGGCCAGAGGCGATATTTTGGAATCGTATTTTATCGGTGCAGCCTCTGAACCAAAGCGAAGAAAGTGCTTTAATGAAGCTTTTCATTTCATCAAGCTAAGAAGACCGGATGGAAATGCTTTAAAATATATTAAGCCTTCACCGAAGAAGGACCAAAGTGTTAGTAGGAGCATTTTCTCAAGACGAAGCTTCTACAAGACGAGCATGGGGTCTTTGGGTTTGTCTAATCAAATGGACAAAGTCAAATATCCATTCAAGTTCTTCCGAATTCGACGAATGGATCTTTCCTTTGAATTCGATGATTTGGATCAACCACAGGATTTGCAGAGGAACTCTTGAAACCAAAAGGAGAATTCTCTGGGAAAACAAGATTCCGGCGAGCAAAGAAACTTATCGGAAATTTCAGTAACATGGCGCATGTTGGCCGTTGGATCGACCGGATCTGTCAAGATGCCCCGAACAGAAGAAACCCGAGTTTGGGAAAGGTTTCACCCAAACCCGACCGACAGACCATACGCCTAGAAAGAATAAGGGTCCAGCTCACAAGACGCGTTTTCCTCGGGGACCACGCAGACCAACTTTTTAGAAGATTCCCCGACAACCATCACATGGGTTGAGTCACGCGAAAAGAGAAGGAAGACAGCTGGCGAGTAATAATTCAGGAGTATGACGTAAGCAGTGACGTCTTACATCTCAACAAGATTTGAAGTCCAAATTCAAGTCCTGGGACTTACCTCTATAAAATGCAAGGATTTGAAGGAAGTTCGGGAGATCGAACATTTTCCTTAGTTTTCTTACAATAAAATCTGAGTGAAAAATTTGTAATATTTTGAGTGTTTTAGTTTTTAAGTTTTTATGTATTTTCGAGTGCAAGCCTCATACATGAGAGGCTAAACAAGTATTCTCCTCCCAAAAGGAGATTACTAATGTAATAAATTTTTCTTTAAGTTCTTAATAAAATAAAGGATGTTTGTTCAACATGTGTTCATGATGTACTATTGATCAATCCCCTTTGAAGAATTACTTTTACGCCTGAGTAGAAACGAACCAAGGTCTTTGGCGAGCGAGTTTCTCAAGGAGTCGGATAACTTGCGCAGATCATCTTCCCCGAGGGTGAGGTTGAATAGTGAGGAGTCGTTTCGTCAAACGATCCGGGGGCAATAATTTTCCGATCGGGTGGCGTTGCGATAACCACTTAACCCTTTGTCTTCATTTGGCCAAAAGAGGTATGAATTTAAAGGGATTTATTAATTTTACGGAAGCATGTTGGCCCGATATGGTCGTAATGGACTATTTTCATTTTCATCTAAAGACCCAATTTGTATACTGGATAGATACTTGAAATAAGATCTTGATAAGTATGTCTTGTTGAGTTTATAGGTCGAAACCCGACATGATCCATTTATAACCTCGAATAGAGACTGGATCTAAGTAGGTGTAACAATGCCACGAACAAAACAATTTACGTAAAAAATCGGGTTCTTATTTCTCGAAAAATCCGAAAAACAAATTGATTATGGAGTAAAAACTTTATGATTATTGTAGAATGCAATATATTTATCCTTATGGAGCAATCGCCACAAATTAGAGTTTAAAGGGATAACTAGAACTATTGTTATTAAGGAATAAAACTAGGGGCAAAATGGTCAAAAAGTTGCAAAGAGTAATTATTTTCGTAGTTCAGGATGCAAAAGGTAAAAAATAAAAGTATAGGTTGTGAAGTGTAAAAAGGGGTAAAGTTCAGGTGGTTAAAAATAATTATCTCAAAAAAATAAATTCAAAAGTTTGGCCTAATGTTTACTTAAATTAACATATGCTCTTATCCAGTAAATTCACTAAATTGGGGCCTAATATTTCTTCCTTAAATTTCCTCAAAAAAAAAATCTTCCTTAAACATAATTTACAGTTTTACCCATAAGCTAAAGTCAGGCTTTGGATTGGACCTGCCTTATCAATGGACCCAAAAAAGAACCTGGGGCTTCACATCCTGCTCCAGAATGAGGCGTCAAGGAAGAGGAATTCTTCAAGGGTAGTTGCCCTTCTCTACTTCGCCCATGATTTCACTTTCTTCTCCAAACCAACAAATTTTTTTTTCGCATTGTTTGTGGGTGCGTGCGTGATTGCCAAGATCTACAACTATGTATTTTCGGAAAATTGCAAAATTGGTCCTTATTTAACATCTCTTCTTCAATTGTACTTAAGGGAGTGTTTGGCTGAGCTTATTGTTACTCTTTCTTGCTGACCCTTTTCTGTATCAAGAAGGCTGTGATGATGATTTTTCTTTTGGGAGCAGGAAAATGGAGCAATGGTATATGTATAACCCGACCCGTATATTGGCGGGGCATCCGGATGCCATTTGTGGGGATTTTACTCCCCCAAAATACAACTGGGTCAAGCGGTGTGGCTGGACGTATTTGCCTGATTTTTTATACAGATCTGAGCCTTAACTTTTCTCCTTGATATTCTTCTTTTTTTTTTTTTGGAAATTTCCAGAAATGTCATCTTTTCACAATTTTTTTGGGAATGTCACCCAACCTAAATCCTTTATCCTTTTAATTATATCTCTTCACCCCTTTAAATGTCCAAGATACCCCTTAGTAAAAAAAATGACCTCAATCAATTTCTTTCTCTCTTATTCTCACCTTTTGAGGAAGAAAAAACAAAATTGCAACACTTACTCTCCAGTTTCTCTCTCTCTTTTTCCCGTCTCTACTGCCCCAAATTTTTTTTTTTCCGGCGATTCCTACTGCAACTCCTCGGCGTCGTCTCTTCTCGGACATTTCCCTATGCTTTGCACTGAGTTTGGTGGTCACACTCCTCTTGGGAACGACTTCTACTCTCCTTCCGACCGGACTTCCGACATCCACTATTTGTCTCATTTTTCTCACTCACGCGTCCATTGTGAAGGGCATTTCCTGGTAAGTTCGATTTTTGCTATCCTTTTCTTCAAATCTAGGGTTTTTTGTTACATTTATTTATGTTTTTTTCTTTTTTTTTTTTTTCAGACCATGTGTTTTAGTATGCTTTAAATTTTCATCTTTTGGAAAGGTTACCAAAAGATGAAAATTTCAAGCATACTAAAATATTTTTTGTTTTTCATGGTTTTTGGTTTGCTGGATTTGGGTGAAAGATCTCAGCATTTTTCCCAAAAATAATCTGAAGCAGTTCAGGTCGGTTTCATGGGTTATGGGTCGGTTTGAAAGCATGATAGTGTTGTTTTGAAGTTTATTTATGATGTTTATCAGTTTGCTGACATTGGCGGAGCTGGGGGGCCAGTCTGGGCCCTGGCCCACCCCATTTTTATTTTAGTCCCATAAATAGGTATTAAAAAAAGAAGAAAAAAATTGTTATACCCATCAGTTTTTAAAAGAAGCCTAGGAACAATAGTTTGGCCCACCCCATTCCTTTAAGCTTTAACTTTACTTTAGCTTTAACTTTATTGATTAATTAAAAAACAAAAAGCAAATACAGTAAAAGAAAAGAAAAGAAAAGTTAAACGAGAACAAAACAGAGCCCTAGAAGTCTTCTTAATTCTTCATTGCGATTTTCGCGGGATCGCTTCTCTATTCTTTGTCTGATCGAGATCGAGAGAAATACCAATTCACCAAATCAGGTATGCTTTTAATTTTTATATTATCTTAATTTATGTTTTATTCTGATTTGGCTTATTTCTTAGTGTACACTGATTTTGTTTTTAATTAGTTTTATTATATACTTGTTTTAAAAATTGTAATAGTTTGTGTAATTGTAAAATGTGTGTGTACTTCTTTATAAATTTTTAATAGTTTGTGTAATTTGAAAAATTATGAAGACAAAGTTGAATGTTGTGCTTCATTATGTTTATGTAGCCTGCCTGTAGGCATTGAATTAGAATTTTGTAAGACAATGATATGTTGAACAGATAAATTAGGTGTTGAAAATTAGGAAAATTAGATAAATTATGTTGAGCATTGAATTAGAATTGGAATTAGAATTTAGTAAGACAATGATATGTTGAAGTTTTGTTGAAATAATACTTCTAATAGGTTTTATTAAATACTTTGATTTTATAGAAGAAGATATGGCTACACAACCTCCTCGCAAGAAAGGAAAAACTACATTACATTCTTTCTTCAGGCCCGTAAGAAATACACAAGATGATGAATTAAATAGCCACCAAGATACTCCTCCAACTGAAAATGAACAATCTTCTCATTTAGTTGGAAATCAACAATCTATTCCAAATTCATCTTTCGAAATTGAGCGGGATCCAGGAAAAATGAGAAGAATATGTGATTGGCCTCTTGAAAAAAGAGATGAAATTAGACGGGCATACTTGATAGCTGGGCCTTTCCAGCCGAGACTTCAATCATATGAAGGTCGTGTATATAAAGATAAAACTCGCCATTTTCAATATAATTGGTTTAATGAGTTTAATTAGTTGGAGTATTCTCCTTATACACATAAGGCATATTATTTTCCGTGCTTTCTTTTTGGAGAGAATATACACCCCTCTTCCTCTTCGGCGTTAGTGAATGATGAGTTCGATAATTGGAAGAGAGTTCATCAGGGCAAAGGGTGTGTATTTCTTGGCCATATTGGTTCATCGTCTTCATCTCCTCACAATAAGTGTGTAATATGTGTCGACTCTTTGATGAGGCCATCTCAACATATTGATAAAGTGATTGAGAGAGTTAGCAAAGAAGAAGTTGTAAAAAATCGATTGCGTTTAAAGACAACAATTATGAGTGTTCAATGGCTAGCATTGCAAGGTTGTGCTTTTAGAGGTCATGATGAGTCTGAAAAATCTTTTAACCGTGGAAATGTGATTGAGATGATTAATTATACAGCAAAGTGGAGCGTAGATGTCAGAGATGTTGTAATGAGTAACGCTCCCAAAAATGTCAAATATACTTCACCAGACATTCAAAAAGAAATTTTGGGAATTATAGCTAACAAAGTCCGTCGTATGATACGTGAGGAAATCGGAGATGCTTGTTTTTCTCTTCTTGTTGATGAAGCAAAAGATGAATCTGATCGAGAACAAATGGCGATTATCTTGAGATTTGTAAACGATGCGGGTATCTTGACAGAACGTTTCTTTGCTATTAGGGGCGTTTCTGACACTTCTTCCGCAACACTTAAGAATGAGATATCAAATGTACTTTCTCAGTATAATCTTCAAGTTCATAAATTAAGGGGTCAGGGATATGATGGTGCTAGTAACATGCGAGGGCAATGGAATGGATTACAAGCATTGTTTCTTAAAGATTGTCCATACGCATATTATGTTCATTGTTTTGCTCATAGGTTGCAGTTGACATTGGTGGCTTCAACAAAGTAATGTGATCCAGTTTGGAAGTTCTTCTCTATATTAGATAATGTCATTAACATTGTCAAATCTTCTGCTAAGCGCAACACTGAGTTGCAAGTTGCCCATAGAATAGAAATTGAGAATATGTTGGCAAGTGGAGAGCGTGAATCTGGTAGGGGAGCGAATCAGATGACATCTTTACACCGTTCATGTACTACTCGTTGGAGTTCACATTATGATTCGGTTATGAGTATGATAGAAATGTATGCTCCAACTTGCAAGGTACTTGAGTGCATCACTTGTAGTGGTCCGAATTCTAAGGCTCGAAATGAAGCTGAAGGTGCTTACACGAGTATTAAAAGTTTTAGTTTTGTGTTTGGTTTGCACTTAATGAGGGAAGTTATGCAAATCACTGATTTTCTTTGTCAAGCATTTCAAAAAGAATCCATTGACATATTATCTGCACTTGGTTATGTGTCGACTACGAAAACTCTTCTTCAGGAGTTGAGAGATAAAGGGTGGGAGAAATTGATTCAGGAAGTAGAAGCTTTTTGCTTAAAACATGAAATCACTATACCCGACATGAACAACAATATGGGTCGTGGGCGAAAACAAATGAGTGTTGAGCATTATTACCACTTTGAATTTTTCAATCAATCCATAGATTTTCAATTGGCGGAGTTGAACTCGAGATTTAATGAGACGTCAGTTAGACTGCTAGAGTTGAGTATCGCATTGGATCCAAAAATTTCATTTGAATCGTTCAATGTAGATAAAATATATAAGTTGGCAGTTGAATTTTATCCGGATGATTTTGAGCAACGTGAGATGAATGTGTTGATGAGTGAATTGCAATTTTATCATGCTCATGTAGTTCGTGACCCTCAATTTCAAGTGTCTACTCTTGCAAATTTGTGTGAAAAGTTGGTGGAAACAAGAAAAGCGGAGGACTACAAAATGATAACAAGATTAATTCGACTTGTGTTAACATTACCTGTTTCTACAACCACGACTGGGAGAGCATTCTCGGCAATGAAACACGTGAAGACAGCGATTCGCAACAAGATGGATGATGATTTTCTTGCTGATAGTTTGACAATTTTTATTGAAAGGGAACTAGTTAACACATTAGATATAGACTCTGTTATTGATGAATTTGCTAAAATAAAAAATCGCCGGGTTCAATTAACTTTTTAACTTAATGTACTAGACTTTGAGTAGTTGTAAACTTTGTAATGCACTTGAGTGGAGTTGCTTATTATTTTAATAAATTAGAGCTTATATGATTTTTTTCTAGTTTTTAATTTCGGCCCGCCCTACTTCTACGTCCTGGCTACGCCACTGTTTGCTGGGTTTGATTTTGGAAGTTGTATGCGTTTTTGACCCCTTCCTTAAATTTCTTGTCTTATATGCAGTTTGTATATGTCGAATTTTTCACGACCACCCGTACGACCAGTTTGTCAACCACAACTTGTTTTTCGACTATTTCCTCGACCAACTTTCGACTAGTATTTCGACCTAATGTTTTTTTATGTTTAACAAGGATAAAATGGCTCTCGTTCCGAAGGAGACAGACTAATTTAAAGGCAAGTTTCCATGTAGATCGTGTTTCATTTCCATGGATCTCATTAGAGCGCGGTTAAAGGGGGATAATGTTGATAAATTCAAGAAATCGTGCTTTGGTTATTTTCTTGAAATCGATACAATTCAGTTCCAACGCCAGCTTATGCTACAATTGCTCTTCCGTCAAGACAATAGTCTTTCCACGGACAACATTGTCTTTCACATAAACAACAAACAGTCCGTCTTTGGGCCGGAAGAATTTGCACTAATAACTGGCCTTGAGTTTGGCCCTAAACCACCAATTCAATCAAAGCCCGAGGTAGTGAATTTTTTTTTTTGTAAAAGTGGCACTGTGTTTTTGTCGGACATAGTAAGTGCATTGAAAGAACATGCAACGAAGGAGAACGGCAAAGAAATCATGACACTAAAATTGGCCCTTCTGTATGCGTTATACGGAGTTCTGTTGGTCTCCGGTCCCGCTAAAAAGCTAGATGAGAAATACATATATTTGGTGGACAATTTGAAGGCCTTCAATGCATATCCGTGGGGCTAAATTTCCTATGAATTCCTAGTGTCTGATATCCGATCTTGCATATCCAACCGGGTAGAAAAATTTTGGAAGAGAAAGGAGAAAAAGAAGGTTGAAAACAAGAAAGATCACAACATGGAGAAGTTTGATGTCTCCGGTTTCACACATGCTTTACAAGTTTGGGCATACGAAGTGATGCTCGATGTTGGTAAATTATGTGCGAAACTTGTGTCGGGTTCTTCGGATGCAACTCCCCGGATTCTCCGTTGGAAAGCTGAGGATGCCCCCCACCGCTGACTTGTTGAAAAAAAATATTTTTTTAACTTGAAGCCTGGTAATCTTATTGTCGATCGTGTAAGTTTTTTCAAATTTATTTATTATTTAATGTAAAATATTTAACTTGTTATTTGATTTGAATATTGTACTTATTGAAATAATAAAATATTTCCTTCAGTTCTCCAACACTTTCCTCTTCGTCATCACTCTCAACCTCCTTGTTCACTTTCTCCATCATCACGACAACATTGACTTGCCACAAGATTTCTCCTCAATCTTGTCAATTTTTGGCTTATGTTTTCAATTTTATTCAAATCAAAAAGGCCCTGAAACACATATGAAAATATATTTTCAGATTCAAATCAATAACCAAAAAACAAAAATATTTGAAAAGATGTCTGAATAACTTACATGCACTGATGGCTTTCCCGCATCAACATCGTGCCTATTTTTGGTTCTCTCTTCCCTTGTTCTCATCCTTCGTGGTGTGGACGTCTCAGCATCCACATTTTCATCAAGATATTCATCAGCTGCAACGGCTGTCACTTGTTCCCGTTGCCACTTTGCTACACTTTGAAAGTAGCCAAAAATCTTTTCAGCACGAGAAGGCTTCAATCTTTTGGCCACTTTCACCTATGTTCAATTCAATAATGAATTATTTCAATAAGTACAATATTCAAATCAAATAACAAGTTAAATAATTCATAATAAATAATAATAAATTTGAAAAAACTTACACGATCGGCAACAAGATCACCAGGCTTCAAGTTAAAAAAATATTTTTTTTCAACAAGTCGTGTGGGGCATCCTCGGCTTTCCAACGGAGAATCCGGGGAGTTGCATCTGAAGAACCCGACACAGGTTTCGCACATAATTTACCAACATCGGGCATCACTTCGTATGCCCAAATTTGTAAAGAATGTGTGAAACCGGAGACATCGAACTTCTCCATGTTGTGATTTTTCTTGTTTTCAGCCTTTTTTTTCTCCTTTCTCTTCCAAAAATTTTCTACCCGGTCGGATATGCAAGATCATATATGAGACACTAGGATTTCATAGGAAATGCGGCCCCACGGATATGCATTGAAGGCCTTCAAATTATCCACCAAATATATGTATTTCTCATCTAGCTTTTTAGCGGGACCGGAGACCAACAGAACTCCGTATAACGCATACAGAAGGGCCAATTTTAGTGTCATGATTCATTTGCCTTTCTCATTCGTTGCATGTTCTTTCAATGTATTACTATGTCCGACAAAAACACACTGCCACTTTTACTAAAAAAAAATTTCATTACCTCGGGCTTTGATTGAATTGGTGGTTTAGGGCCAAACTCAAGACCAGTTATCAGTGCAAATTCTTCCGGCCCAAAGACGGACTATTTGTTGTTTATGTGAAAGACAATATTGTCTGTGGAAAGACTATTGTCTTAACGGAAGAGCAATTGTAGCATAAGCTGGCCCTGGAACTGAATTGTATCGGTTTCAAGAAAGTAACCAAAACACGATTTCTTGAATTTATCAACATTATCCCCCTTCAATCGCGCTCTAATGAGATCCATGGAAATGAAACACGACCTGTTAGTCCAAGTGGCTACGATAATCTAGAGAGGGTGTGAATAGATTATGCCGATTTTTAGCAAATCACCCTCTTTTTCGAATGAACACGTAATTAACAAGAATGTAAATGCGTAAATTTAAACAACACTCGATAATTTATAGTAGTTCAACCCACCTAGGGCCTAATCTACTACCACCCCGGTATATCCGAAGTGGATTTCAAAAAGAAAAAAAGATTTTATTAATTACCACAATTAATACAACACCATCTTTGAAGATTACCACAATCTTCTTACAACACCTTCAAGGAGATTACCACAATCTTCCTTCAACACCTATGAAGAGTACCACACTCTTCAACACCTAAGATCACCCAAGTGTGTTCTTACCACAAGAACACTAACAAGGATATCTTGTTTTGGATGATAGAAAAATTCAAGATTACAACTCAATAATTGAAGTATACAAACTTTGAGTGCAAGTGTAATCAAGAAGGAAAAGCCTAGACCTCAAGATAGTGCAAGTGCAAGAACTAGGCTATTACAACAATAGTGTAAAAAAGAAAGCTTTGAAAATTTGCAGATTTTTTGTTGTGTATTTTGCTTGTATGTGTTGTGTCTTGTGTCTTCAATTCATCCTCTATTTATAGGAGAGTCTTCGAGATTGGATCTCCAACATAGGCTCCTTCTTCTTCACTTTTGTCTACAAAAAGAGGATCACAAGATGTAGATATATTGTACAAAAATCAAAAGTGAATATGTTGATAAGGATTGCAACGGTTCAAAAATTTGTTGTCAAAACCTAGAACAGGGCGACCGGTTGCCTTGTTGAAATTTCGAACGTTTGAATGAAAATAGTGCGATCCAGGTACGGGTTGCAGGGGGGTCGACCGGTCGCCCAGGGGTGCGAACGGTCGGCCCTCCTCTGGACTGGTCCCCCTGCTCAGTTTTTTCAAGTATGTACGTTCTGTTTCAAGTTTTCTTTTCTTCAGGTACCGGTCGACGTTTTGGTCGACCTCCAATCTTGAAATGTTGTCCGATTTTTATCAAAAATAAACTTCAAGAAATACTCCAAAAAATTAGTAAAAACATTTTAAATCACTTGGAAGTATTTGGACAACATTTATAAACATTGTTTTGGTGTAAAAAATCAATTAACATAAAAACATTAAATATGTTGTCCAATTTTTTATCGAATAATAAACTCTAAGAAATACTCCAAAAATTAGTAAAAATATTTTAAAACATTTAGGAGTATTTTGGACAACATACATAAACATAGTTTTTGTATAAAAACTCATTTAAACATAATCATCAAAATATTGATACAAACATTTATCTAACACGACCTACATGACAACTTGCCTTTAAACTGATCTTTCTCCTTCGGAACGAGAGTCATTTTATCCCTGTTAAACATAAAAAAAACCATTAGGTCGAAATACTAGTCGAAAACAAGTTGTGGTCGACAAACTGGTCGTACGGGTGGTCGTAAAAAATTCGACATATACAAACTGCACATAAGGCAGGAAATTTAAGGAAGGGGTCGAAAAACGCATACAACTTCCAAAATCAAACCCAGCAAACTGATAAACATCAGAAATAAACTTCAAAACAACACTATTATGCTTTCAAACCGACCTGAACTACTTCATATTATTTTTGGGAAAAATGTTGAGATCTTTCACCCAAACCCAGCAAACCAAAAACCATGAAAATCAAAAAATATTTTAGTATGCTTGAAATTTTCATCAAAGATGAAAATTTCAAGCATACTAAAACACATGGTCTGAAAAGAAAAAAAAAACATAAATAAATGTAACAAAAAACCCTAGAAAACCCTAGATTTGAAGAAAAGGATAGCAAAAATCGAGCTTACCAGGAAATGCACTTTTCAATGGACGAGTGAGTGAGGAAAATGAGACAAGTAGTGGATGTCGGATGTCCGGTCGGAAGGGGCGTAGAAGTCGTTCCCAAGAGGAGTGTGACCACCAAACTCAACGCAAAGCAGAGGAAAATGCCCGAGAAGAGACGACGCCAGGGAGTTACAGTAGGAATCGCCGGAAAAAGACAAAATCGCCGAAAAAAAATTTGGGGCAGCAGAGACGGGAAATAGAGAGAGAGGGTGGAGAGTAACTGTTGCAGTTTTGTTTTTTTTTTCTCCTCAAAAGGTGAGAATGAGAGGGGAAGGGATTGATTGGGGTCATTTTCTTTACTAAGGGCTATCTTGGGCATTTTACAGGGGTGAGGGCGTATAATTAAAAGGATTTAGATTGGATGGCATTTTCCCAAAAAAATTGTGAAAAGGTGGCATTTCTGCAAATTTCCCAATATTCATTTGTGTTCTTTATATTTTTCTATATATATTCACATTATTTTTATTTTACTACGTTATTCTTTAACCTTTTTATCTTTTTTATGGATGTTATAAAATTGACAATCAAAGGAATTTAATATTTGATAACACAAATTAGTGAATTACAATTAGTCTCCCATTAGAGTGTCTAACAAATTAGATCCGTTAAACGGATCCGTATACTCTGTTTGCTGTCAATTCGTCTATTGACCCGCACAACTAATAACACCACAATAACAGCATTCGTTGGCCGTTACTAATACTTTTATGAGGGATACTAATACTTTTTGATATTTTTCTAGAAAAATACTAAGATATCTTTAATCGAAAAATATATTACTTTCAATAAGATTATTAATACATTTTAGATGGAATACTAATACATTTGAGGAAAATATCAATATGTTTATAAGAATTACTAAAAAAACTGCTCAATGGGGTTACTTATATTTTTCCAGGGGATTATTAATACTTCTCCAAGGGATTGCTAATATTTTTCAAGGGAAAAACTAATATTTTTGAAGGTTGACTAATATTACGTCACTGCCTAATACTTTTCAAAGGGATAATTAATACATTTAGGTGGATTACTAATACTTTTGAGGCAAAAAAATACTTTTGATGAGGGTTACTACAAATATTATTCAAGATGATTACTAATACTTTACAGACGTACTACTGATATTTTTTATTGGAAAAACTAATACTTTTAACGGCCCTTAATATTATGAAAATGCCAATGGTCTTGAGATCATATGACACTGCTCCAGAATATTACAAAAATATCACCGGTACATGAAATTAAAAATAAAAAAAATGATCGGGTTGGATCCGTCTAACGGAAAAGACGCGTTAGATGGTCTTACAATATAAGATATGGCATAAAGTGATATAGGATCGTGATAAATCCGTGAGACGAATCCGTACCCAAAACTCGGTGGCATTTTTCTAAGTATTTGGGGTGTGAGATTTTTATAATATTTGGATGTGGAACTGTTTGATAAATGGTTTTATCATGATTTTGATTTTACACCAAAACAATGGTTTTAAAGGTTGTCCAAATACTCCTAAATGATTTAAAATGATTTTAATATTTTCCGGAGTATTTCTTCAAGTTTTATCTTCGACAAAATTGGACAACACTCTTAATGATTTTTTGTCAATGTTTTTTTTACACCAAAACAATGTTTCTAAATGTTGTCCTAATACTCCCGATCGGTCTAAAATATTTTTACTATTTTTCTGAGTATTTCTTGAAGTTTATTTTCGATATAAAATGGACAACACTTTTGTTTTGAGGTCAACCGGTCGCCGTATAGGGCAACCCGCACGAAAGTTGAGAAAACAGAAAACTTCATGTTTGCGAGAAAATGGTCGTGGCAATCGGTGCCGTCGACCGGTCGACCCTTTGGGCGTCGGTACACTGGGAGCAAAAATTGAAACAGTAACATTTGCCCTTCGTTTTTTTGAAGTTGTGCGACCGGTTGAAGTAAAGGGACGACGGTCGAACCCTACGTCGACCGGCCGCCTGTAAATGTATATTCTCTTTTTCAAACGTCTATTTGTGTGCGACCGGTCGCCCTCGAGTTTGACAAATGAAAAAATGTAAATTGTGCGGTGAGACATCTTTTCCTTAATTTGTGGGATTGATTTTAACATGACTCTTTTCTTCAATTGTCTTGCATTTTTTTACGAATTCATGTCCCCAAGAGGAGCCTATCATGTACAAGACATCTTCTATAAATAGAGGAAGAATTGAAGCAACACAACAAGAGAGAAAACTACAACACAACAAGATACACTCAAGAATACACTTGTTCTTACATACATTGTCTTATTTTTTGTTGTAATTTGCCTAGCTATTCACTTTCACATTCTTGAGGTCTAGGCTATTCTTGATTACACTTGCACTCAATTGTATTATTCATTATCGAGTTGTAATCTTGAATTTGTGGTCGTCATTCAAACACAAGATATCCTTGTGAGTGTTCTTGTGGTAAGAACACACTTGGGTGAACTAGGTGTTAGGTGTAAGGAGATTGTGGTAATCTTCTTATTGAGGTGTTGAAGAGTGTGGTGCTCTTCAAGGGTGAAGATTGTGGTAATCTTCACAAGGTGCCGTTTGGAGATTGTGGTAATCTTCAAGTGAGATTGTGGTAATCTCAAAGGTGGTGTTGAAGAAGAGTGTGGTGCTCTTCAAGGTGTTGGTGTAAGATTTTGTTGTAATAATTTTGGTAATTATTAATAAAATCTTTTTCTTTTCGAAATCCATCCCGGATATCTTTGGGGTGGTAGAGGATTAGGCCCTAGGTGGGTTGAACCTCTTTAAATCGTCGTGTGTTGTTTATATTCCGCACCTTTGTTATTATCTTTGAGCATTCGGTTGGAAAAAGAGGGCTTAAATCGAAAGATGGAGATAATCTATTCACCCCCTCTAGATTATCGTAGCCGCTTGACTTACAAGTGGTATCGAGCAAAACTCTTTGGCAAGCTCGTTTCACATCGCGAGTGAAGAGAAACGATCGTCGGCTACTTGACGAAGCTCATCTTTCCTAAGCACCTCCACCACCAAGCCACCTCGGTTTGATTCCAAAAATTTTATATTTTGGAAAGAAAGAATGGAATGTTATTTACAAGGTTGCGGGTTTGATATTTGGAACACCGTCATAAATGGAGAATCCATTAGATGAAAGATACACCACACACCTCCAAAGGCCTCAAAGAGCTAAATAATGAAGAGAAGAAAATCATCTCTTTAAACGGTAAGGCTCTAAATATCTTGTATTGTTCATTTACTAATTTGGAATATGAACATATTGTAGGAATTCGATCGGCACATGAAGTATGGCAAAAATTAGAAGCCATCTATGGAGTATTTGCAATGAAAGGAGTCAAACAAAAGCATCTACTTCTCAAAGGAATTCAAGTTCAAATCTAAGGAACAAGCCTCTTACAACTTCCGATGATGAGGACGAACAATGTTTTATGGGCATCGAAGAAAAAAATGAGGTATGTCTTAAACCCTCTACTTCCTATGATATTATCATACAAAATGATTATAGTGATTTACAAAATGATTATGATGAACTTCAAGATGAATTCCAAAGCTTGCTTGTTAAATACAAAAATTTGAAAAAGGAATTCATTGTTTTGAAAAATGATAAGAATAGTTTATTTACTTCCTATGAATCACTA
This sequence comes from Rehmannia glutinosa, assembly GCA_016081115.2. Taxonomy (NCBI): domain Eukaryota; kingdom Viridiplantae; phylum Streptophyta; class Magnoliopsida; order Lamiales; family Orobanchaceae; genus Rehmannia; species Rehmannia glutinosa. The sequence continues at coordinate 54,139 of JABTTQ020001037.1, forward strand.
TCATGTGCTCACACCACCACTCTTGACAAGGTTAGAAACCTTGAGGAATAAAATAGTACTCTCGTTGAGGATATAAATTGCTTGAAAAATGATTTATCTAAATCCAAATTGAGTACCGATAGAATGACCGCTATTATAGATTGTGGTGATAATTCGAAACTAGAACTTGATCATAAGCCTAAGGGTGTCAATCACATGAAAAAGAATCAAGTCTTTAAGCACGTTGGTCATTATGCTCCTAGAATTATTACTTGTTTTTATTGTGGCAAAAAGGGTCATACGGCTAATTCTTGTCGGGCTAGAAATAGCTCTAATTATTGTTGGAGACCTAAAAGTCTCAAAGCTAATCCTAAAGGACCCAAACACATGAGGGTACCACAAAATAATGTGTTATTAGGTACCCGGCGAAATAATGATCGAAGAAAATTTATACCGCCAAGAAGACATCAAATGACCGTTTCCTTTGATCAAAGAAGGAGAAACTATTTTCGACAAAGCCAATTTCAAGAAGAGGATATAATCAAAAATGGGAAGAACACAATCATTGAAATGGCAAAGACATCATCAACAAGATGATTTTCAAAGAAGAAGAGACTATCAACAATGGGAAGGCAACAAACTTTGGAAATGGAGTAATCAAAGAAGTCATCATCAACAAAGTGACTTCTCAAGGGGAAGATATCATCAACAATGGGAACGGCACAACCCATGGAAATGGCGAATTGGTAAACCGTATCTCCCATTTAAAATATGCATTTTATCTAGTTAGTATGCATGTTTTTATTTGTGCCTATATTGCAAATGAGTTTTTAAGTATTTATTTTTTTTTTAATTAAGGTCTTCAATATATATTTGTGCTTTTAAAATATTTTTGAAAAAGAAGACCTTATATGATGTTTTTAAAACTCTTGTGCATTTTTTTTGTAGACTAGAGTGTGTTATCATCTCCTATGGATTTTTATGGCATGAGCTTACTTGCGATATCTCTTAGCCTACACTTTTATCATTATGATTTGTGCTAGATTTGTTTTAAGTATTGTGTAGGATTTACATATTTTCACAAATGGCCATTTACGTCATTATTTGTCAAAAAAAAAAGGCATAAATTATCAAGGTACGTTTACTTGTGTTACTCTTACTCTTATAGACTCGATATATGTATTGCCATGTGCCTATGTGCTTGTTTTTCATAGTATTTCATACAAGTGCCATTAAGAAGATTTTTAGATTTCTTTTGAAAGGCACTATTCGATATTTGATTGCACATATTTGCTTTGTCAACTCTTGTTCAAATACTTCTTTTAAATAAGGTCTCAACTATATGCTATCGGATTTTCAAATTTCAAAAGAGACCTTTTATAGCTTTCTTAGGCTTATTTGAACTTGCATGATTTATTAGATTCTTGATGATATTCTAAATGCCAAGTATGTGTTTCTTGCTTCATGGTCTATATATATAGTGTCTCTTACTACTATGCTCTTTTGCAAGATATTTTGTGGTTGACAATTGAGGCATGTTATTACACTTGGGCTATTTTTCTTGCTTATATAAGAAATGCCTTTAATAAGTTTGTTGAGTTGTGTAGAAAAGAAAATACTCCAAATATTTGGATGTAAATGTTCTATTATGAACACCTTAGATCATTTGGATGCCCAATAGTGATGAAGAAGACAAATTCCTCAATTGATGCTCCAAGATGAAGATTGGTTTTTAGAATTGCAAGAGGAGCTAAAAAGGAAATGATACTTGGAAGTTGATGCCATCACAAACGATTATAAATGCAAAATGGGCACTCCGGAACAAACTCGATGACCAAGGCAACATTGGTCGAACTAAAGGCGAGGTTAGTAGCTCGAAGGTATTTTCAAGAAGAAGGTAATGGTTTTGATGTAATATTTGCACTCATAGCTCTTTTAGAAGTTATTTGCATTTTACTTGCCCATTCTTGTTTTAAGAAAATTTCAAGCTTTACCAAATGGATGTTGAATCCAATTTTCTAAATGGTTTTATTCTAGTAGAAGTCTATCGGGGTTTAAATTTTTCTAGGCCAAATGATATTTATAAAAGGCCTTGTATGATTTCAAACAAGTACCCCGTGTATGGTATGATAGACTTAGCCATTTTTGCTAAATGATTTTACAAAAGGTAAAGTTGATACTACTCTCCTTGTTTCTTGAAAAAGGGCAAGATTGTTTGCTTGTGCATATTCATGAGAATATTTTTGGTGCTACTAATGAATATTTTGTGCAAGAGATTCTCCTAAGTTGTTGTAGGTGAACTTGAGATGAACAAGATGATCATGATGAGGGAAGCTCAAATTTGATCATTGGAATTCAAATCATTCAATGCCAAGAAGACGGTTATATTTCAAAAGAACTCTTGAAGGAGTTAAGCATTGAAGAAAGAAGAACTATCTCAACCTCTATGGCTAAAAATTGACAAAGGTTGAGAAAGGCATATCGGCCGACAAACAAATTCGAGGTATGTTTTCTTGTATTATTTCTATAGACTCGACATTCCATATGCATTATGTCTATATGCTCGATTTCAAAAACTATCCCAACGAATCTCATTAAAGTGCCGTTAAAAGAAATTTTCAAATATTTGAAAGGCACTTCTTCTTATGAATTGTTGTATCCAAAGCTTTAAAATATTCTTATTTTTCGGGATAACAAGTCCGGTCAAAAATTATTCAAACTATGGTTCGTCATAATCGAACTAAACATATTGAGATTCGATATAATTGTTAAGGGATTGCATGTTTTAATAAAAACTTGAGATGTGTTTAATTCCGTCTCAAGGATAACTCGCGGATTTTTTTTTTAATCGATCACCGCCGAGTATTTTACCTCATTTCGAGCTTGATTATGACATAATGTATATTGAATGAGGTATACATTTGCATTTTGCACGTTTTTAAAACTTAGGGCGAAAAATCGGATTTTTGGTTGAAAATTCGGATTTTATTAAAACGGCAAGACAGGTGGGGCTCGATGAGGTTGAGGGCAACCGGTCGCCCTCAACGTCGACCGTCGCCCTCAACCACGACCCGTCGCCCGAGCTATATTTTGATTAAAACAGTTATGTCTTCAAAGATTCGCCATTTTACCTTATTTTGGCCATTTTTCGTCCCCTTTGCAAATTTCACACACAATTCACTTCAAATGAGTTTTGATGCATGAATTATATATTTTGGGGATTATCTAGCTCGACTATCATCATCATTGCTCGTCTTTACCGATCAAATGGTAAGAATTTACTTCCTTAATCTCAATTGGGTTGAACCTTGAGAACTTGGCCTATATGTACTATCGTGATGAAATTATATATGAATGTGATGAGATTATTAATTGTTGATCAATGATATTTATTAAATTGCATTTGGTGATGAAAAACTTGGCTTGATTTTATTTACAAGGGCTATATATATCTTTTTCAATTTTTGACGCCCGCCAAGTGTTCGATAAAATGTTTCAATGAAAAATTCATCACCTACATGATTCTCTCGATTTCAAAAATCTTATATATTTATAGAGATCATGTTTTGCTTATCAAATGAATTTTCATAAGCTTCTTCAAGTCGTATGATTCGACTTTTCCCTTCTATTTGGTTTATAAGCTTCAATGTTCAAATTGGCTCGATACATCGGTTTACTTGCGCACTTTGATAAGAATATATGATGTGTTTATCGTGCTAACATTCTTTTTGATGATTCTAAAGGGGGAGAAACAGGTTATAAGTTCATTAGCTCATAAAAGCTAAGATAAGCTTAACGAAAAGAAGCTATAAGCTATGGCTTCATAAAGCCATAAGTTGTGGATCATATTTAGTCCACTTGGTGCATTATGGTTATGTATGAATCTTGGTCCATTGGTTGTAGTATGGACTTATATATGTTTCTAATGATGTCTCTTTGACATGGGAGCTTTTAAGTTATTGATACTTAAGCTCAATATCGAAAAGCTAATATTTTAGCTTATGTTTAAGTTGCTTCTATATAACTCTTGTTGTGCATGTTGATAGGGGGAGCATTTGCTATATGTGTTTGAATATCTCTACTCCCATCCTTGTGTTTTTATTGCATGGAATATTGTCGACCTCGTTAAAATTGTTTTGGTTTGTAATCATCAAAAAGGGGGAGATTGTTTGATAAATGGTTTTATCATGATTTTGATGATTTTGATTTTACACCAAAACAATGGTTTTAAAGGTTGTCCAAATACTCCTAAATGATTTAAAATGGTTTTAATATTTTCCGGAGTATTTCTTCAAGTTTTATCTTCGACAAAATTGGACAACACTCTTAATGATTTTTTGTCAATGTTTTTTTTACACCAAAACAATGTTTCTAAATGTTGTCCTAATACTCCCGATCGGTCTAAAATATTTTTACTATTTTTCGGAGTATTTCTTGAAGTTTATTTTCGATATAAAATTGGACAACACTTTTGTTTTGAGGTCAACCGTCGCCGTATAGGGCAACCCGTACCTGAAAGTTGAGAAAAACAGAAAACTTCATGTTTGCAGAAAATGGTTAGGGCAACCGGTCGACCCCTTGGGCGACCGGTACCTGGGAGCAAAAATTGAAACAGAACATTTGCCCTTCGTTTTTTTGAAGTTGTGCGACCGGTTGAAGTAAGGGACGACCGGTCGAACCCTACGTCGACCGGTCGCCCTGTGTAAATGTATATTCTCTTTTTCAAACGTCTATTTGTGTGCGACCGGTCGCCCTTGAGTTTGACAGCAAAAATGTAACCGTTGTGCAGCAGACATCTTTTCCTTAATTTGTGGGATTGATTTCTAATGACTCTTTTCTTCAATTGTCTTGCAATTTTTTACAGAATTCATGTCCCCAAGAGGAGCCTATCATGTACAAGACATCTTCTATAAATAGAGGAAGAATTGAAGCAACACAACAAGAGAGAAAACTACAACACAACAAGATACACTCAAGAATACACTTGTTCTTACATTGTCTTATTTCTTGTTGTAATTTGCCTAGCTATTCACTTTCACATTCTTGAGGTCTGGCTATTTTGATTACACTTGCACTCAATTGTATTATTCATTATCGAGTTATAATCTTGAATTTGTGGTCGTCATTCAAACACAAGATATCCTTGTGAGTGTTTCTGTGGTAAGAACACACTTTGGGTGAACTAGGTGTTAGGTGTAAGGAGATTGTGGTAATCTTCTTGTTGAGGTGTTGAAGAGTGTGGTGCTTTCTTCAAGGGTGAAGATTGTGGTAATCTTCACAAGGTGCCGTTGGAGATTGTGGTAATCTTGAGTGAGATTGTGGTAATCTCAAAGGTGGTGTTGAAGAAGAGTGTGGTGCTCTTCAAGGTGTTGGTGTAAGATTTTGTTGTAATAATTTTGGTAATTATTAATAAAATCTTTTTCTCTTTTCAAATCCATCCAGGATATCTTTGGGGTGGTAGAGGATTAGGCCCAGGTGGGTTGAACCTCTTTAAATCGTCGTGTGTTGTTTACATTCCGCACCTTTGTTATTATCTTTGAGCATTCGGTTGGAAAAAGAGGCGAAATCGAAAAGATGGAGATAATCTATTCACCCCCTCTAGATTATCGTAGCCGCTTGACTTACGGGGAACAACTTTACTAGGCGAGGTGATATTTTTGTAATCGATACGGATCTAGATTTTTTTTTTATAATGGATGTACATAATAAAATTGTAAACTATATCAAAATTTATTAACTGGGCACATTTTGGTTTTTTAATATAAGTAATATGTAGTTTTTAAATAATTTATATCACACTAATAATATTATATAATATCGAACACTATTAATACATTTTTTATAATAATATTATATATACTTTTTAAAAATTATAATATTATAATGTTATTAGTGCTCTAATGTTATTAATATTATAACGTTATTAACATTTTATTAATTATAACTTTAGGCATAGTGTTGTATAAATAATAAATAACATAAAAATAAAGGGGTAAATTTGTTTGTAATATTAGGGTGACAAAATAGTATCTTTTGGAGAAGTAGCATTATTGTATTATTAGACGATGAGATGGTACAACTTTTGACTCGAAAGTGAAAGAGTCACTTTTCGTAAAAAAATTATCACTTTTACTATTAAATGTATATATTTTTAAAGTAAATAAATTAATTAGAAGTTCCCGTAACATAATATCACTTTAAACTCGAAAAATGTCATTTTTATTAAAAAGTATAGTTTTTTTCTGAAAAAACATATACGCTTTCAAAGTAATAAAACTGATATTATGTAAAACTCATCTCGAACTCGATTCAATTGTAAAAAAAGAAGGAAATGTGTGTAAAAGTATAAAACTACTCGAGCTCAATTGTTGTTTGGTTCGGCTCGGCTAAAGCTTGTTCGAGTTTGTACAAGCTCCAACAGTACTATAAAAATTTAAACAACCTTAAAAATCGAAATTAACAAGCTCCAATAGTACTATGTTTGGCGAAACTTGATTTGTTTACGCTCCTATAAATACCCACAAAGTGTTTCACAATACCAAGATAATGTTACAATTTCAAAATCGAAATTAAATACCGAAATGGTATTTTATACTTTAATATTTCTGTACTTTTTTTATAAACAAAAAGAACTTGTTCAATTCAATTTTTATTTTTGCTGATACGTTGGCCTCATTGGTTTAATTATTGTGAATCTGAGATCTCGTGAAGATTTAATAGATATTGTCGGACAAGGGATCAACTATGTCTTTCCATTGGTTGGCATGTGTTATAAAAGATTAACGACCGAGTTCGATCTCATACGAAGACGTGCCTCCCTCCTCCTCCTCCTCCTCCCCTCCCCACCCCAATTTCCTCCTTGACTTAAAAAAAAAAAAAAGATACAGACGGACCATAAATATTTCATTAAACTGGATTACATAGTGTATCCAGCCCCAATCAGTTAATCTGAACGTGGCATGAGATGACAGTATATAATAAATTAATCCATAATCCTTTTTCCCTGCCAATTTTTTTTTTTTTTTTTAGGAATTTTTTCCCTGCCAAATTGGTAATTAGTAATCCTCTAATCCTCTTCGTTACTTTATTTACTATTTTACCCATAGGCTAAAGTCAGGATTGGACTGGCCTTTTAAAAGGACCCGAAAGTGTAAATCTGGGGTTTAGAATCCTGCTCCAGAATGAGGCGTAAGAGAAAGGGATTTCTTCAAGGGTGGTTGCCCTTCTCTGCTACGCCAATGATTTCACTTTCTTCTCGAAACCAACAGCCCTTTTTTTTTCTCACTCTTTTGTGAGTCTGGTCTTGTATGGATATGTATTTCCAGGCAAAATTGCAAAATTAGTCCTGTAACTGTTTATGTTTCCATGTCCTTTCTTCAACGTTACTTCAAGCCTCAAGGGGTGTTTGGCTAAGCTTATTGTAAGATATTGTCTCTATTAAGAAGGCTGTGATGATAATTTTTTCTTTTGGGAGCAGGAGATTCGGGCAATAGTGTAACCCGACCCGTATCTTGGCGGGGCAACCCAGATGGCATTTGTGGGGATTTTACTCCCCCAAATTGCAACTGGGTGATATTGCAGCCATGGCGGTGTCGTTGGACCTATTTGCCTGATTTTTAATACAGATCTGAGCCTTAACTGTTCTCCTTAATATCCATTTTTTGTTTCTTCATTTCTATTTGTTATACATATTTTTTAAATTTTTGTTCCTTTTAATTCTATATATTTCCATAGTTCCTGTCCCTGGTTGAGAAAATATCACAGATGTTCATCCCATTATATATCAGTTTCAATTTAAGTGGATAGAGTTGTGGTGGTGGAGTTTAAAACAATTCTATGCAAAGTTAATGGAAATTATTATTGGTATCAGGCATTAGGCGCATCTAATTCTGCCAATTAATGGGTTTTACCATTTTTAAAATTTTTTTATTGCTTGTTTATCAGTTATAAAATGGAAAGAGGATAACCAGAGTTTTTTTTCGAGAAAAGTGAATACCAACATAAATAAGTTAAATGAAACGAAATCAAAATTGGAACAAAACGATGTAGTGCCGCTTCGTACTGGAGCGTTTGTTGGTAGGTTATGGTGTGGGTGAAGTGCCTAAACTTGTTTTGGACAGTACATCTGTTGAGGTTATAGATTTGGTGTCCATGGCGATTGATTTTTTTAATCCTTGAAATCTTGACCATGGCAAAAGTATTAGTGTTGAGTAGAGATACCTACAAGTAATTTATACAAGTATTTTTCTTTTAAAAAAAATGGGTCACTAGACCTTTAGGCTTCATTTGGATGGAAGGATTTGAGCTATGGATTTTAAATCCATAATAAGAAATCCATTGTGGTTGTTTGGATGGGGTCATTCTATAATGGATTTCAAATCCTTGGAAGCTATTTTTGGAGTCATTTTAGAGGATTTCAAATCCTTTCAATTTGGAGTCATTTGAAATCAGTCCCTAAATGCCCTCCCCAAATCCAAATCCTCCCATCCAAATGCAACCTTAGGGTGCATTTGGATGGGAGGATTTGAGAGGGGATTTGGAAGAAGGGATTTGAAATCATTAGCTAAATCCACACCTCTCTTTGACATATAAATCCAAATCAATGGATTTCAAATCCATCTTTAAGTTTTAGTTCATTTTCAAAGGATTTCAAATCCCTCCCAAAACCTAGTTATTTGAAATCCGTTCTTTTGTTTTCCCTTTATACTCACTTGCAAATTCACACACACTTACACACATTGCATACATTTACACACACTGCACACATTTACACACACTACACATATTTACACACACTTCACACACTACACACACTACACACACTTTTACACACACTACACATATATTATACACACTGCACACATTTACACACACTCACACTCACACATACTCTCCTCATATATGCACACGCATTATCATCACACACATATTCAAACATAATAAAAGTTATATATTTCATATTTTTATTAGCGTATAAAATTATAATTATTTACAAAATAATAAGATTATATCTTTTATTTTTATTTATTAAATATCAATTAAGAAAATAAATAGAGCTTCTAAATTTTTTTTTATCAAAACTTACGATGGATTTGAAATCCTCACACAAATTCACATCATCCAAACAAGAGGTGGATTTCAAATCCAATGACTTTGAAATCCATTCATTTGAAATCCCTTGAAATTTCAAATCCCTCTATACAAATTGGCCCTTAATAGACACCAAGTATAAATATAATTATGTAATCTTCGAAGATTCTTGCAGTCGGTCCTTAAGTTGAGGCGAGTCTGACAGTTGTTTCAAGGACCTCAGGCAAAATTTGATTAGCCATTCCATGAGTATTTCAAAACAAATCACACAAACATCACAATTCTATATATTCTCTCATCTGTCTATCCATCTTCATTCTCTACACAAATGTAACAAACCAAAGTCAAATAAATTAATATAAATACCACAAAATTACACATAAACTAAATAATTATATCCATTAGAGTTATCTCTACAGTTATTTTGGCAGATCTTCATTTTTCTCTTCAAAACCTTTTTTCTCTAATAGACCCTCACAATGTGTGATTGTATGGTAATGAAGTGAGCAATTTTAATAATAAAAAAATCAAAATTTTATTGACAAATAATGGATAATAGGCGTTCTTCACAAATCCTACTTTCATTAACCCCAACTATATTGACTATTGTCTCTATTGGAGGTATAAGAGTATCTCCAATAGAGTGTTATATCTTTAATTTTGAGCAAAAATTTCCTCCAGCATTGTGCCAAGACCTGCGTCATATTGAAGATATGAACAGTTTTGCGTCAAAAATAGCGCAACACTGTAGTTGCGCCAAAAATATTTTATTTTTATGTTTTATTTTAAATTAATGGTTTTAGTGTATATAATATTCCCTAAAATAGAATATTATAAAATATTAACTTTTAGTGCATAACTTAATGCAAATTACTCAAGATGGTTTAAGCAATATTTTACCAATACTCATATAATAAATCATTCAAAATGAACGTGGCACTGTCGATTTATATGATTTTTTTATTGGCTTATAGAATTGTGGTCTTGTTGTCTAAACGATTTCTTATGTTGGCATTATCTTTTTTTTTTGATAACTCAGCTTCCAGGCTTACGTCTGATTATGCCTGAGGACAACAGCTCCGGCTCCTCATTGTTGCCGCCAAGGTAAACCGCGGGATGTGCACGCGATCAAGCGGCACGACGGGTCTCGCGACGTAAACTGACTCCTCCTGTAAAGAGAACAATTATGTTCGACCCCCCAATCTACTAATAACGATCTCTCCCCGAATTGAACCCACACGGATGTTATTCAGTATGAGTTCCCACCAACTCTTCACCAGCTCGCATATGCCCCGAGGAGCAATTTGATGGAGTAGGGATTTGAACCCGACCTCCACCCCATAATTGCTTGTGGTGGCATGGATGGACTAAATTTGGTTCTTATGTTGGCATTATCGTTTTACATAACCGTGTCTTTGTTGGCTTATATTTGTTTTTAAAAATTAATTAATAATTAGCATGTTAAGAAAAGAAAAAAACCATTGTGTCATGCCACTATGACTCATGTACCAAATTTAAGTGTCGTCTCAAGTCTTCAACACATATATTATTATAATGATGATATGATGGCCTTTTGATGGAGATTGTATGCATGCTATACTTCGAAAGATAAACCGGTGACATAATTATGGAAGTTCCATTTTTAGAATAAAACTCTATCCCACTAATTGATATAGTAACTAATAAAAGTAACACGCCTGACTATAATATTATTGTATGCAAGAAATGATCATACTGTTCTAATATTAACTACTGTGAAGCCCCGATTTTTATTCGATCATGTACTTGTCTCACGTATCGTCTTTGTACAATTTGACTATTCTACCGCATCGCTTTGACGGGTAAATATTAATGATAAATATATTTTGCATTTAATTCTTTTAAATTCTATTTGTGATCATAATCATTTATTAATTTTAGTTCGCATTTATGATCACTTGGTTGATCATCATTATTATTATTGGTGTATTTATTAGTCACCTTAGAATTTTAAGAGACTATTTATTTTAGGGATTTATAATTTATAGAATTAAGAATTCGATTTAGATTAAGGGATCATGAGATTTATAAGTGATCAAGGAAATCACTAATTATTTTGGAGATTGATATTTATTCATCTATTATCATCAATTTTGGGACAAAAAAAATAATGTGAAATTACCAAAATACCCTTAGGGGGACAGCATTGGTGTATTTTTTGGTGTATAAATATCTCACAACTCTTGTACATGTACACCTTGTGTATTCATCTTGTGTATTTTTACACTATTAATTCAAACCTACATCTTAAATTAATCCCACCATTTCAATCATCCAATTGGTCAAACAAGACCAATTTAAAAATTCCCCCCTAAGATTAGCATTTTGGCTAATTGTCCCTAATAAAGTTGTCTAAATATTACTTTCTTCCCTAATTCCCTCAATTATTACTCTAACTTATCATTTAATCAAAACAGTAACAAAATTTTTATTCTTCCAATTTCATTTCACCAACACCAAATTTCTTCTAAGTCTTGTAATTCCTCTTACCTCTCTAAAAATCCTCCTACATCTCTCTACCTATTCTTCATCTTCTTCACTAACACTTAACCAAAACTTCAAGAATTCATCTCCCATTTTCTTCAAAAATTCGAACCATATACACTACACAATGTAAGAAATTTTCTTCTTCAATCTATTCTTATACCTTCTAGCTCATCTCTTTCACCTTCTAATTTAAGTTTGATTTTTGAATTTGAGGTATACCTAGAAGACCTTTGAAGAAGTTAAGAGACTAGTCATCTTGAAGAAAAATTGTGAAGAAGTTGGACTATAAGGTAAGAAATGGAATTTTTAGTACACTTTCTTCTTCTCTTCTATTTTCCAAATTTTGACACTCCATTTTCATTTTTGGAGTTTTAGGGGCTGACCTTAGAGGTTGACATTAAGGGTGACCAAAACCTTATACTTGGAAGCCATTACTAGTCACATTTTACTCACTACACAAGGTAAGTGTAGTATTTTCAATTTTCTCACCATCTTCTTCTATTCCCCTAAATTTTTAACCACATTCTTATAACTCCTATATTTTTTGATATTCCTTGACTTAGGGGCTGACCTAAGTCACTCATTCATCGAGAGAGATTTATCCCATTTTCACCAACAAACCGATCTTTAAGGTGAGTGGAAAAATCCTTTCAACTTCTAGGTGTTTTAAATTGAAAATATTCATGTAGTATTTTGTTATTGAGCACTTGAGATATATATTATGTATTGCATGCTATTTTCTTGTATCAAGTTGGAAAAATTCTCAAGTGTTGCTCAAAAATGCGATTTATCGAAAAATAGGGCATACATGCACACTTTATTGTTATACTTGATGAAATTTTGTATGAGAAGGATATTTATGTATATGACTCTTGAAATCTATGTTTTGAATGATTTGTAACCTGGACAAGTCGAGCATAATTGATTAAATTTCAACTTTTGGACTTAAAATGCAAAAATGGAAAGTTGGTGGACTTAATTGCAAGAAAATAAAACTTAAGGGACTCCTCTGTAATTTTCAATTTTTGGGACTGAACTCAGGTTCAAAAATTATGTTTTGACATTTTAAAAAAGTTTTAAGAGTTTTTAGATAAATAAAATCAACCCTTAAAAGCCAAGGACTAGATTGTAAAATTTGAGAAGTTTAAGGGCTATTTTGCAAATTTTGAAACTGTACCAGACCCTAATTTTAAAATTTGAAATTTTAACTCTTAAGGGACTGGAAATAACATATTTTAAGTGTATTCCAAAAATCCAAGTGTTTAGAGCTTGGAAAGTAATTTTATAAAAATTGAGGGACCAAATTGTAAAAGATTAAACTTGAGGACCAAAATACAATTTCCAGGACCTATGCAGTCCATGCACCTGGAAATACTAATTTAAATATAACATAATTATATCTTGGACCCAAAGTTCAAATATCATAACAATTGGACCCCTAAAAGTCTTAAAGGCAATTATTTCAAAATGGGACAAAAATGAAATTTTCAAAAGTTAAAGGACCTAAACTTATTTATTTTTAAAACTGCTTTTGTCCCAATATCCCACTAACCATAGTGATATTTTTCAACTGGAATCACATTAAAATCCCTTCCGGTTTGTGAGTTCCAATTATTTTAAACTTAGAGCCCAAAATGACAATTTTAACAAATTTGGGGCCAATATGATAATTTTATAAAAACTCGACCTCAAAACTTCAAAAACCTGAATCTCTGAACAATTTAGAGAATTTAGGAACTGACCTCATAATTTTCCAAGGTCGGGATATTTATTTATTCAATTTTTAACCCCAAAAGTATTGGTTTTTACAAAACGGGGCTAAATTGTAAATTTTATTTTTATCATGGACCTAACTCAAATTATTTTCCTTTTTACTAAAACAGCCCTGGACCCTCTAACTTCAATTCTTAATTAAAATATTTTATTTTCTCAAAAACCCCTTGACTTATCAGATTGTCTTGACCGACATTACCCGATCGTGGGCGACTTCCTCGTCTTGCGATTTCGAATCTATAACGGGACTTATGTTCCACCTAATCTTTCAAGATATATAGAAGATTACTTATCCTCCCGATAATCATCTTTATCCAAATAACTCCACCAACGCCATAATTACCACTTGCGATTTTTAAAACTTTTCATGAATCGCTTCGAATCAATATACTTCATCGCCTGGTTGATTATCCAACGTGTGTTTAATTTTTCGCCCGAGTCAACTTGGTGTGTCGAGCTCAATCGGAATGGATACGCGGGATGGAATGGGCAAGGCCGTTATTCCATTCTCCGCCCCATCGCCCTAATCCCGCAATCGAGGGACGGAGTTTGTCCGAGGAAAGCGGGTCGTAGAAGACTTGAGGTATAATCATGATTATGACAGATCCGAGCCTTGCTAGCTCCACTGTGGATTTTGTCTTTGCCTACGGAGCGATAAGGTGACAGTCTTTCGACCATCTTACTCGGGAGTTACAAGGAAGAACGAAGGAAGGAATGCCTCCGATCCACACGATTAGGAGTTAATCGGACCGGTTTGGTTGGCGCTACAAACCAGACGCAACCGCTTACTTGATCAGATAGGTTGGCGCTACAAACCGACGCAACCGCTTACTTGCCTTGCATAGATTGGCGTTACAAACCGCACGCAATCCTCCCCGATCGCTTGAACCATAGTGCTGCGTGACCACGAATGTTTTCTTAAATCAGATAAGTATATTACATAAATATATTTTTCATGACGCTTGTGGATCGTGTGTGAATTCATACATCATCTCTCTCACGCGTTTTCATATAACTAAATTTCTCGCATTAACTATATATATCGCCACACTTGCACACGATCACCCTATCCACCGAGATTTGTCTCACCCCTCATGTTTTCTAACTTTAGAAGATGACTTTGTCGAAGAAGGTTCGAACCCGCTCGATTGAACTCTCGACCTCCGCCCGCTGAACTCATTTCCTATCGTTATCTATGTTCCGGACTATTTTCTTTTATTTTTCCGATGTTGACTCTTTTATTTCCTTTGAAATTCCTGGGATCAGTAATTGAAGGGCGATGACCCATTTGACACTTAAGTGTGATATGATGTGCACTTTATTCCTAGTTCCCGTAAGCTATTAAGTTGTTGGGATGTAATTGTAATCTTGTTGTACTTGTAGTTTTTCCGCCTTTGACCTTGTTTCACTTGGGATTGTTGCATCGTTTTTTAGAATGTTGGGTTTATTTCATTTTTTAGGTGATTGATCGTCGTCGCGCCACGTTTGGGGCGTGACAACTATTATATCAAATTCGTATTTATACATTTAATAACATTTTCTATTGTTATTCAAATCTTGTTATTTCTATTTTGTAAGTACTTCTGTTGAAATCAATGGGTGCTCATCCATAAATCACAATAACTTTCCAAATTCCAAATCTAAACTTCAACATGACACGTATCGGGTACTCGTTAGCATCTTAATGGGCATCCCTTTATCAGAATATGCAATTTTAAAACAAAAATAATATTGGGCTTTGGGTCAGCCCAATACCTTGTTGACGCTTCATAGCGCATTTATCCCTCACTATACTCAACTTTACGCTATTTATTTTCTTAAATTACTAAAGTACCCTTGCCAAGGCAATAGGAAAATTTGCCTAGGGTTTGACTGGTAGTTACTAGGTCTTGAAAAAAGGGCAAAGTTCAGGGGTAAATATACAGAAACCTTGGGTATATATTGGAATGAAGGCCCCAAAAAAGACAATGGTAGAAAGCTCAGAAAGGGAAGAATGAGGGTTTGCAGAGAGGATCCGGGAGTTCTCAAAGGGCGGTTGCCCCTCTCTGTAACCCCATGATTTCTCCATTTAACTATGAAAAAAATCAACAGCCCTTAAGAAAATCTGGAAACAGATGACAGGGAAATTACAAAATACCCCCTTACATACATACACACACATATATGGCTACTCTCTCTCTCTCTCTCTCTCGATGCGAAGGGGCTGTGACGATGATTCTTGTTTCTTCTGAGCTTATGGATATGGTAATGAGATGTACCGACCCGTATCTTGGCAGGGCGACCCGGATGGCATCTGATACCTTCTGTCAGATGCAACCGGTTAATCTGCAGCCATGGCGTGGTTGATTTCTCGTTGCCTGTTCAAATACCATAGATCTGAGCCTCCCAAGTTGGGATTTGTAGAAGAGAGGCAAATGTGAAGGGGGTGTTTGTAATTTTGAAAGATAACTGGATTTTTTTGTAATTAGACCAAACCTCAGGGTGTTTTTTGTAATTATCCCTAATATTTAACATCGTGCTCCGAATGAGGCGGTAGCGAAAGGGATTTTGTCAAGGGTGTTTGCCCTTCTCTGCTTCGCCAATGATTTCACCTTTGGTTGTATATTAAGAAGGAAGGCTGTGATGATAATTTTTCTTTTGGAGCAGGAGAATCTGGTAGTGGTGTAACCCGACCCGTGTCTTGGCGGGGCAACCCAGATGGCGTTTTGTGGGGATTTTCTTCCCCAAAATGCAACTGGGTCATCTTGCAGCCATGGCGGTGTCGCTTGACCCATTTGCCTGATTTTGATACGGATCTGAGCCTTAAGACTTAATAATCATTTTTTTATATATATTTGTTACATATTTCCTTTTTTTTCCTTTTAATTTCATTTCGTATTTTTTTTACTTTTTATTTCCTTTTAATTTTGTATATTTCCATAGTTTTCTTCTGGCCCTTGTTGAGAAAAAGTCACAGATTGTTCACCCATTACCATTAAATCAGTTTCATGAGTGGATTAAAAAAAAAAAAAGTTTCATGAGTGGATAGAGACAATAGATGTGGACGAGGAGTTTTAAACAAACTCTATGCAAAATTAATGGAAAATTCATATTGGTAACAGCTGCAATTAATTCTGCCAATAAATCACTACCAAAAAACTAATTCTGCCAATAAATGGGTTTTAGCCTTTTTAATTGTTTCTTTCATTAATTGTTGAGCAAGTCTCTTGTGAGACGGTCTCACGGATTTAGATCCGTGAGACGGAGGGTCCATCTTGAGAACATGAACCATGAAAATAAATTTAAAAATAATAATAAACTATGAAGAAACAAAAATAAACTCTAAAAACATGAACCATGAAAAATAAACTCAAAAAACAAAAATAAACCCAAAAAATAAAAAATAAATCCTAAAAAAAACTAAAAATCCTAAAAACTCAAATCAATTAAAAATAAACTCAAGAAATAAAATAAACCCTACAAAAACAAATATAAATCTGAAAAAAAATCTGAATTTTTTTTTAAAATTTTGTGTAAGGGTTCTGTGAGACCGTTTCACGCAAATTTTTGCCTTAATTGTTTACCAATTATAAAATGGGAAGACTGCCAACAAGAAAATTTTACAGAAAACTAATTACGAAAAAAAAATCAGCTAAATGATTGGCTAAGTTTATAAGTTATTCTAAAAAATCTGAAACATTCTAAGATCTTGAAGCTGTGATTGCTTATGACAATTTTTCATTTTTGTTTCGCTTGAGAAATTGCTTTTAATCCAAAATGTGAATTCCTAGGAAAATTTTAGAAAGATACATTATTCATCCATTTTTATTTTTTTCCCATCAATTACTTCTATATATTTTTCAACGAAACTCGTCAAATTATCAATTTTTAAAATATGACTAGTTTTCATTTTTCATTATAAAAGTGATTATTTTGATCCATTATCATATTATTGTATGATCAAAGAAATAATCATACTGTTTTGGAATTATCTATTATCTCAACTCCGTCTTTATACATTAAGTATTTTTTCCCCGAGCAAATCTAATTATGGTAATTACCTTTTTTTTTTAAATAAATGGGTGCTCGTTCACAAATTAAGGGCGCAATTGGATGTGATGGAGATTCCATTTTTATTCCGCTGAAGAATTTTTTTGACCAAACATTCGATTGTTTATGAAATTTTTCAGAAAATATACCATTATCTCATTTTCATCTTTTTTCCTTTTTTTTTTCTTATCAATCACATCTACCAAATTTTCCACAAAAAAAATTATCATAATTACACATTATCACACAAACTTTACTATTTATTTACTCACACATTTCTTACTACCAATTATATATAATCATTATTTTACTATTTTTAAATCAAATTAACTTTTATTATTAGTTTTTCATCTCGCATTCAATCACACTCTCAAAATTCATTTTTTTATTCTAAATTTTTTTCACCATTGTTCTCTAGTAAAATAAACATTTTCAAAATGAAACCATATCCAACTGAGCCATAGGGCCTGTTTGTTTAGGCCTTGTTTGTTTATGTTTCTAATGGCTTCTTTTCAGCTTAACTATATAAAATGGAATCATGTTTGTTCATAAAATTTCTAATGAAAATCATCATTTTCATTTTCTATTTTTCACATAAAACAACATTCAAACCTATAATTTCTATTCTCAAACCTATACATTACTCTACATCACTCACCATTACTTATCAATCACTATTTTCATATTTTAACCCAATTATATATGTAGGACCCACATTATCAACTTTATCTACTTAAAATATTACTATTTTTAAATTATAATTATCTATGGGACCCACCAACTATAATCTTACAAATATAATATTATATATTCAAAATTAAAATATTGAAGTGGGACCCACCATTTCCAACTTTTCAATTATTATATACATAAAATAATATTTCAAAACTATTTCAAACATTAAAACACAATCTCATTTCAACCCTCATAAAACACATTTCAATTCATTCATCCAAACACAATCCCGATTTACACGAAAACCAATAAATTTCAAAATTCTATTTCCAACCTTAAACCGGAAATGGACCATGGAAACATAAACAAAAAAAGCCCTTATGTTTCCATGGTCCATTTCAGCTTCCGGAGTTGAAAATAGAATTTTGAGAATTTATCGTTTTTGAAATTGGGATTGTGTTTGATGAATGAATGAAAATGTGTTTTTGTAAGGAGTTGAAATGAGACATGTTCAATTTTGACTACTAAATATTATTTTACGATATAATAATTGAAAAGTTCAGAGGGTCCACTTCAATATTTTAATTTGAATATATGATATTATATTTGTAAGATTGTTTTGGTGGGTCCCATTAGATAGTTATAATTTAAAAATAGTAATATTTTAAGTAGATAAAGTTGATAATGGTGGGTCCCACATATATAATTGGGTTAAAATATGAGAATAATGATTGATAAGAATGATGAGTGATGTATGGTAGAAGACATAAGTTTGAGAATAAAAATTATAGGTTTGAGATGTTGTTTTTTATGTGAAAAATAGAAAATGAAAATGATGATTTCCATGGAAATTTTATAACAAACACGATTCCACTTTTACGATAATGAATCGAAAGAGGCCATCTAAAACATAAACAAACGGGCTTTCCAAATTCCATGTTTAAACTTCAATATGCACTATTCAGACATACACAGTTCCAAAGGCATAGGATGCTTATTAGCATCTTAATGTGTATCCATTTGTCAGAATCGGCAAGCTTAATAACATTAAACCATATTGGGCTTTGGGCAAGCCCAAAACATGTTGGACACTTTAGAACCCATTTTTATCTCTGACTAGACTCAAACTTTCCGATTTACAATCTTGTAAATTACTAGAGTACCCTTTCCTTGACAGCAGGAAAATTTGCCAAGGGTTTGAATTGTGGACTAGGTCTTGAAAAATGGGTAAAAAGTAGGGGTAATTATACAAAAACTTGGGTATATAATCATAAGAAAGAAGGTTTCCGTAATGAACAATGGCGGAAAGCTCAGAAACGGAAGAATGAGGGTTTACAGGGAGGATATGGGAGTTCTTAAGGGTGGTTGCCCCTCTCTGTAACCCCGTGATTTCTCCAATTAAAAACAAACCAACAGCCCTTTGTTTCTTTTTCTTTTTTTTTTTTTGACTGGAAACAGAAGAAGGGTTAATTACAAAAAAATCCATTGTCGTACTCTCTCTCACACACACATATATATGGCTACTCTCTCTCTCTCTCTCTCTCTCTCTCTGATGCGAAGGGGCTGTGACGATGATTATTCTTATTTCCTCTGAGCTTATGGATCGGGCAATGAGATGGATCGACCCGTATCTTGGCGGGGCGACCCGGATGGCATCTGATACCCTCTTTCAGATGCAACCGGTGAATCTGCAGCCATGGCGTGGTTGATTTCTCGTTGCTTGTTCAATACCATAGATCTGAGCCTCCATTCAATTTTTTCCCTTGTTATTTTTTCTGTATTTGGGATTCTTGATTTTTTCGATTTTATTTTATTTTTGTGAAGAATGCGGGATGAATTATTTTGTTTCTTAATTGTTAATTGGCATTTTTTACATTTGAATTATGTTGGTTTTGGCACTTCGCATTAGGAATGTTCTTAGTTCTTACGACATTGAAAGATTTAAAATTGAGAATTTGGTATGTAAAAAATGCTGAAATGTTCGCTAATCGATTTTTCTCATTTATTTTGTTTGATAATTCTTATAATTTTTTTTTTTTTCGAAACGATAGAGATTTTATACCAAACGAACAGGGAACAATTACAACCGAGCCCACTGGCTACAAAGCCCTTCTCCAACAGCCACTAAACAGCTGAGAAGGGAAAACACACCAACAAGGTGTCAAATGCTACAGCAAAAACAAAAAACAAAACCAGCCTAAAGGCTGAATGTTTGGCAATGTTAAGACCAAAAAACAATGATGCTAAAGATATTACAATCTGGGACATAAAGGAACCAAGACAAATAATATCTATTACATCAAATGGGCTTCAAGGCGGCTCCAAACCATCACCCGCAAGCATCAGTAACCAGCATATTATCTTCAGCATAAGATTGACCACTGGGCCAGGCCCCTAGTATCATAGCTTCCAATACACATTCCAAAAGATCATCCTTGAAGCAGCAAAAATCAAGCCTCAAGCAAGAGACTACAAAAAAAAAAAAAAAAAAAAAACAACAACAACCACAAAACAGACCCACAGCAGTAGAAAATAAACATCAAGCAGGAGACAATTGAATAGACGCTGGATTATCATAAGAACTGAAGACATTGCTATATTCAATCCATTCTGAAACAGCCCCATCAATAGTGTCCTTAGCTGAAAGTCGATTGTTTTCAAAAATGCACAAATTCCGAGTACGCCATAACCACCATAGGATATAGGAAGAAAGTTGCAATCTTTCCTTCCAAAATTCTTTTTTCTGCACCCTGGAGATGAACATCCACCAATGTTTGAAGGTAAAAGAAGAATTAGAATCAAACTCCCAAGAAATGGGAGCTAGTTTCCAAACAATTTTAGCCCTCACACAATGAAAAAGAATATGCTCCAGATTCTCAACAGATTCACCACAAAACTGACACAAATTATCCAACACAATACCCTTTCTAGACAAATTAACTTTGGTAGGGACAATATCATGGAAGCATCTCCAAAGAAAATGCTTAATTTTACCTTTAACTTGTAATTTCCACATTCCTTTCCACATTTGTTTTATCAGAGAAATATCAGAGCTACTAGAGGGATTGTCAAGTTCACTCATTCTTTTGTTCATGATGGCCTGATAAGATGACTTTACCGTGAATTTACCAGAGGGGCAGGGGATCCAAATTAACCCGTCTCTACTACTACGTGGATTTGAGAGGATAGATAGAATGGCTTTAGCTTCATAAGGATTAAAAGTCCGATTAACAAGAGGTTCAAATTCCACATGCAAACGTAGGAATCCGTAAGTTCACCGACAGTGCCGAGAGAGTACTAGGAGGGAAAAGGAGGGGTCGAATGAAGGAAGGTAAACCAGAACCCATGGATGATTCCGTGATACGAATCGACTTACCATCACCTATCCTATAAAGATGTGCCAATTTTCGTGAGCATAAAGAGATGGATCCAACTTTTCCGATCCAAGAACCGATCCCCTAACCTTGTGTTAAGTCCTCCATGTAAGATTTAGCTTTCAACAATTGGCTC
Source organism: Rehmannia glutinosa (assembly GCA_016081115.2). NCBI lineage: Eukaryota > Viridiplantae > Streptophyta > Magnoliopsida > Lamiales > Orobanchaceae > Rehmannia > Rehmannia glutinosa. Next base: position 75,721 of record JABTTQ020001037.1, read on the forward strand.
ATCAATGAGTTAAAGTTGAGTAAGAAGCTTCCAAAGTTGTTTAGCAAGTAAGAGTCAAGCTTTTGAAATCTTGAAATCCTAAACCCCTCTCTTTATGAATGGTCGGTTTATCCCAACTAAGCCAATGGATTTTATTCTTGCCTCAATGGGGGATCCCACCAGAATTTGGAAGAAATAGAGGCCGCCTCTCCTTACGAGATGCCAATAGAAAGTTTATAACAAGACATAATATACGTTGGAAGAGCACTCAAGACATTTAATGAGAGTTTCCTACCCGCATGATCGAGAAAAGAATTCTTCCAATTAGAAACTCTCTTTCTAAAGATACTCAATGACAAACCCAAGGATATCCCTTTTAGATCTTCCCGTGAGAAGAGGCGTACTCAAGATGTTTGATTTTTGATTGAATTTGGACCCCATTAAGACACCACGTATATAGAAGATTTCACCTACGTAAAACATTATTACTAAAAAAGATAGATGATTTCTCCAAATTAATGAGTTGCCCGTACAGAACAATATTCATCAATAAGAGATTTCACCTTAGTAGCTTGAGAAAGGTTGGCCTCACGTAAAAGAAGGGAATCATCAAGAAAAAGAGATGGGATAAAACAGACTATTTTTGCAAATTTTCGCACTGAATTGAACGATCGACTCGCTTGATAGATCGATTAGAGAAGGCTTCAAAGAATGATAAAAAGAAATGGGGAGAGAGGATCTCCTTTACGAATCCTCGCGAGGTTCGACATACCCTTGAGACGCCCATTAATCGAAAGGAGAAAGAAGAGAGGAAATGCAAGTCAAATCCATTTAAGGAAACAGAAAGGAAAACCCATTTTTTCCATGATACTCAACAAAAATCCCATTCGACTCTATCGTGGCTTTAGACATATCAAGTTTAAGAGCCATGAAACCCTTCTTACCTTTCCTATGGTTATGAAGAAAATGAAAACACCATGGGCCATGACAATATTATCACCGATATTCCTACCGAGATAAAAGTCGCTTTGACACTCATTAACACAAAAGAGGGCATCAAGGTTTTATCCTATTAGCAAGAATTTTAGAAATTATCTTATACACAATGTTACAAAGACCGATAGTATGAAATGTGAAATAGAAGTCTGATTTTTTATTTTAGGAATGAGAGTAACCAAGGTGTGATTCATGCTACGGAGGAGTTTAGAGCTACGTAAAAAATTCCTAACAAAGATAACAAACATCAAATAAATGGCGGATCAAAAGCATTGAAAAATAAGGGTGTCATACCATCGGGGCCTGCTTTATTAGGATGAAGACGAAGGGCTTCTTTAATTTCTCAGATCTCCCATGTCCAGCTTAGCATTCTCTCAAAGAGTCATCAATGGTTCTAGGTATTCCATCCAAGACCAAAGTTCGATCGGAATTGATGATTGAAAGATCCTTGTAAAACTCAACCACCTCCTTTTCGATTTCTTCTTTCGATTCACAAAGATTGCCATTCCTATCAATGAGTCAGATGAGTTTTTCTTGTGCCTTTGAACCACACAAGCATGGAAAAATTTAGAGTTTCGATCCCCATCTTGCAACCATTGACTTTAGATTTATTTCTCCAATATGTCTCTTCTTTTCACAGGCCTTGAGAGATTACTTTCAAGAAATTCCATTTATCCCAATCTCTGTCACCCCTTCCACTCAAGAAGATCCATCCGTTGATTAATCATTGAGATCTGTTTGGGTGAATTAGTGATGGAACCTTTACACCATTTTAACACATCCACCCGACAATTTCGATTTTAGCTTGAAGCCTAAAACAGAAGGAGTACCCCGCTCACAATTCCAAGCCGCCACAATCGCTTTTTGAAAAACCACCCATATTAACCCATCTCTTGTCAAAGCAAAATCTTTGCTTACTCTTATAAGACTTGGGGCTCGACAAGAATCAACAACATATGATCGTAAGAATGGCGCGTGATGTCCGAACAACGACAAGGGATGTTTCAAGATCCACGAGGGGGAGCAAAAAGTTATCTAAGCATTCTCAACAAAGCCTCCTGCACTTCTACAATTCCATGAAATCATCATTTAGGGATGGGCCATTTTAGGTTGGCTCCCCACCTCCTGGACCGATCGAGTATCATTTCCCCTTCTTTCTCTTCGCACACCGATTGTCTACACTCACGAGGATCACTGCTTTTCATCCCACACCTTTCTAGTTCTCTTGACTCCAACTTCCGTCATAACCAGGTTGAGGTCATTTACCTCCATTTTTATCCGGCTTTTAGAACCATTTTTTTTTTTGCACCAATCACCTTACCCATAATATGTGGACTTCTTTAAATCACAGAACTAGGAGGTTCCTTCGCTTTGAATTTCTTTTAGTGGTTCTCAAAAGTATTGGAATAAGAGATTTGAACGCTACCACTTCTGGGGTGCAACAATCATTATAAAACGACGGTCCACCTTCCCAAAATTCCACATCCATAGGAGCCGCAATATCCCTATTCTTGGAGGAGGTAGTTTTCGCTTCCTCCTGGTTTATCCCCTATACCCGACCGTTTTTAAGAGGCACGGTCGATTTTTCACAAACTTGAGGCTTGATTTTAGCTCTTGTAATTCCTCGAGGGGTCCTGCTCAAGTCTCCATTATGAATGAGCCCCCGGCTTTCTTCCACCCCCGCTCAATCACCGATTTTTCTATCGACACTCTCCCCGCCCACTTCCAAAAGATGGATCCCCGATGGCTTGGGATTGTGGCCTCGCCGCCTTTTGAACCACCGAAAATTCTCTACCTTTAAGCCATTCACTATACTCCTTCCTGAAGGTATTCTTGTTTAAGTCCGCTTTCTTTTTTCACACACCTATCGGAATGGCCCACCAACCCACAATAATAGCAAAAAGCTCACCATTTTTTCATACTTGAAATTAACCCACCGAGATATACTCCCTAACTTAATCATTGTGCCTCTAAGAATGGGTTTCTCAAGGTTGATGTGATGCCAAAATTTTAACATGTCTCCTCGAGCGCTTCCCGATTCCGAATGAATATATCCGACATAGACGGAAAAATGCTTCCCTATTCTTCGAGCCGCCTCAGGTTGAAATCCATTAAGGGGGAGATCCTACACACCGAACCCACATTTCTCGCAAGAGGGGACTCGGCCTTAGTCATATCTTTACCTTCCTCCCACTCTTTAAGAATAAGGAATGGTTGTCGAAGGACCACATTCTACTCAGAAGATCATCTCCTATCTTCCTCAGAGATTGAAAACGAATTGAAAGATATTCAAACCAATCTCTCGCACTGAAGCGGCTCCTTAATCGGCCGATACTAGCCATGGTGTTTTTTAATCCGTAAAAATTTGCCCTCTTGCACCGAAAATTTTTCCCACCAAACCTGTTTAGGCATTCATTGGTACTACTTACCACATCGATGAATTCTAAAGCAACTCCTTTTACTTCCTCCGACGCTCGAGAATTTCTTCATCCTTCCGAAATGTCATTCTCCATACTCGAATGAAAAGTACAAGAACACATGTATTTGACTCAAAGGGAGGACGAGATCAACCGGAGAAACAAAGAAAAGAAAAGGAGCAAAGACACGGGTTTAGTGAACAAGAATAGACAAATGAAAATGGTAAAAATGAAAGTAAAGAAAGAAAAAAACAAACACAATAAAACAAGAGCTAAAAGGGAGAAAACCGTAAAATATGGGTAATAGAAGAAAAATACCAAGGTCAAACACAAAGAAAGACTAGACATACAAAGAGACAAACAACATTAATGAAGAATAAATGTGAAACCAAGAAAAAAAACAGTAGAAGAGGAGAAATAAAGTGTGTCGCGACTATCCATTAAGAACCCTAGGTAACCAACCACTTGGAGAGACTTTGCATTCTAGAGAGAGAAAAAAACCACTTCACAAAGGAAGACGATAATTCTTATAATCATGTTTTCTTAAAAGAAAATTTCTTATAATCATTAAAAAGAAATTAGTAATATAAATAATATCGCATTTACAAAATTTATTGATTCTCCTTTTATAGTAGTTGTTATTGATTTTAAATAATAAACAAAAAGAAAATGAGAACTAAAAATATGTATTTGAAAATTGTTGAGGGATAATTGAATATAATGATTTTCGAGCAAGTGCAAAAAAAAAATCCAAATAACAATATCATTCGAAAATTTATGTAAATAGATGCATTTCATTTAAATTGCGTTTTTAAGTTATTTTTGTTGTTTCATTTTTTATGAAGTTAAACATTGTTTTTCCTTTGATATCCGACGGATTATGATCGTGGTCTTTTTCTTTCTTTTTTATATTATTTCTATTTATTTAAAAAAGAATATAATGGTTTTCGAATTCATACAATCAAGTGTTTTTTTAATAATTTAATAATATTTTATGTGAATCCGTAAAGAAAAAATTATGGAACTAATACTAACCATGAGGTTCTCCATCCCCCCCATCAACTTTGAAGATATTGTTCTAAAATCTTCACTTAAGTTCCGAGTAGTCTCCTTAAGATTAGACTTTTGATCGTTTTTTCTCTTCTTATTAGGTCTCGCCCAATTTTCTTTTGATTAAGTCTTGCTTAATTCTCACCTGCACTTTGCCTAAGCGCTAGACCTACTCATGTCTAGTATTTAACGCTTTAGAACACTGTCACTGCTTTTTGAAGTGCCACTTAAAGTGACATTTTTCTTGACTTTAATTATATACATTAAAAGAAGTTAGCACCTTTAACTACATTTCTTGCAAAAATATACCGATAAAGAAAATCATAAAATTTAATAGATTGATACATTAATTAGAAAAACAAAACTTAATTAAATAGATGTTTATATATATAAATATAATTATATGTGTTTAAAATATACATCAATCTTTATAATATGAATAATGATACAACAACAAAGCATTTTTCTCACTATGTGGGTAATGGCTAGCTTATGTGAGTCATATCTGAGCATCGTTATAGGCAAATACCAAATTTCATTTATTTTTAGATACAAACATGTCTTTTTAATAGCTTTCTTTCTAATTCTTTTAGGCTTTCCTTCTTTGTAATTTGAGTGGGTGATTTCATACTTTTTACACATTGCACATCTAAAAGTTTCATATGTACATATCCAAACCATCTTAAACTTGTTTCTCTAATATTTTCATTTATTGGTTCTACTCGCACTTTTTTCCTAATATATCCATTTCTTGTTTTATCTAATCTATTGTGCCTGCTCATTCGTCTAAAACAATCTCATGTATGCTATCATTATTCTTTGTTCGTGTTCATATTAAGTCGCCTAAATTAAATTAAGTGGGTCTTATGGTTGTTTTATTAAAAAAGCTTTCATTTTTTATTATATTTTACTGGTCACAAAGTATAGAAAACTCATTCCTCAAAATTTTACAACCTACTTTTTTTCTTATGGGTAACGCCTTTATTGGTTTTTTTTCTCTTCAATGATAGATCTTAAGTATTTAAAATAATTGTTGCATTCAATTTGTGATCACCAATTTTTACATCTATTTCATTGTTACTTTCATTTTTACTAAAATGACATTTTATATATCAAGTTGTAAACATATTTATGGTAAAACCTAGAATCGTAAAAAATCAATTGACCGATGGGCCGATCCGATCGACTGGTGTTAAGACCGGGTGTGATTTCATAAGCCCGAGCGAGCCGAGCCTTATTTGGCCTACGCCATTAGCTCCCGACCAAGTGCATTTTACATGTATTTTCAAAGTATGGATCGTGCATGAGCTCCAAAAATAGCGGCCCTAAAATTTGCTCTTGCTCGACCCATTTTTTTCTTTTGGCCTCACTCCATTTGATGTCACCAAATAAAACCTTTTGATTGTTATGCTTTTTCTAGGCTTCTAATTTAGTATTTACTTCTTCGCCTCGTCAATTCAAATTATATCATCTACAAAAAACATGCATACATAAAAATGGTTTTCTGTAAGTTTTTAGCTATCTCATCAGTTATTTAATACAAAAAGTAAGATTCTTTTTTTTTTTTTTAAATCATATGACTTACTTGAGGTTTCTGGATTTATCAATTTGACCTCGATGTCTCATTTGCAACATTTTCCAAATTTATGTTTAGATTTCAAATTTGACCTAGGGACTTAATTGAACTTGCTTGTTTTTCTAATTTAACCTTTCAGCTTGTCAATTAAGTCTGAATTCCTAAATCAAATTCCGATTTCTTGCAAATTAACCACATCACTTCTACTTTCAGTCTATTTTCACCCACTAAGAGCTATGGACTATTATCTATGTGTATAATTACATTAAATTAAAGTTATAGAGTTTAACTTCTTAGTATTAAAGTATGCTACATTCTATTGTAGGTGACGGAAAAAGATAACGGTCAGAGCTATTATATATATATATATATATATATATATATATATATATATATATTCAGACATTTGTTGCATCAATTTAATTTGCTCATTGTTAAGGTAGAGATTTCTTACCACTTTCAAAGTTTTATATAATGGTTCTTGTTTTTTTTTTTTTTTTTTTTAACGATAGAATTTTATTATAACAACTCAAAAACTAAAATTACAACTACAATCGTAGAAATAACGCCAAGAGCCGACAAGACTAACTAAGAGTTGCTGGGAATTGGTAAAACCAATTCGATTCACATGGACTAAAAACTATCCACCCTAAACTAACCACTCCGCGCCGGAGACTTCAAAGACTTTTAAAGGAGATCGAATACACCAAAAAACTAAAATTCCGCACGAGCAACTCACTACATACCGCAGACGAAAAAATCGATCCGCCACGAGTTTCGTAAATCAACCGGGAAAAAGAAATACAAACAAAAAAAGAAAACAACAACTATAGCTAAAAACGAGAGAAAAATACAAAATTGCCTCTCCCTCACCCAACTCAATCGCTGCAGCCTCATCATCTACTCACCTCCAGACACCTCTCATGGAGCTCCGACCACTTTCACCCCTGGAACTAAAAATATCGTTACCTCCGAAAATCACAAGTAACCGCTCGCCCCGCCTCCGTGCTGGAAAGCATGGAGGGGGAGGGGAGGGGGAAGGAGGGGGAGGGGGAGGGATGTGTGGGTGGCGGCTGTGGTTGGGGAGGGAGGGAATAGAAATTAGGGTTTGGGGTTTTTTTTTTTGGGGTTAGAGAGAGGAGGCTTTTATAAAAAGTGTTTTAGAGAGAGAGAGTTTTTCCTATATAATGGTTCTTGTTAAATGCTAGTTTGTGCAAATATGTGAATTATATGCTCTATGATCGATGTATCTATAATTGTTAAGTACAATGCTTTATTTTGACGAGCAATACATTATACTTCTGGATAGCCTTAACTTTTTTTGAGCATCCCATGATTTATCAAATTATTACAGTTAATGTGATTAATGAAAAGTAACTAGTATAATACATAATAATTTTTCAAATAAATATTTAGTTCTTAGACAATTGAAATTTATTATTATGATCATTTATATGAATTTCACGGGATAAATAATTATGATATTTTGCCGGATATTGTGACAACTGAAATGCTCAGAGAAAACCAATAGACCTTTTCGTGTATAAAATACTTCCCTATGTCAAGAACATTATTTGTTACATTAACAATGAGACCAACATTGATGATGTCATAGTTTAGTATGCATCAATTATATAATTTACATATTATCCAATTTAAAAATTCATGGAAATTTATATTTCATTTCATCAATATATATGTTTTAACTATATTATCAATAATACACATAATATATATTTATAAAAAAGTATAATAAAAAAAAAATAAAACAGCATATCCAAAGTATGAAGTATCCACTAGAACGCATAAACACGCTTTTATGCCTACACACATATAAATGCAGCCACACCAAGAAACAACTTTGGGGTTCCTTATACAAAAAATCCCAACTCAAAAATGAGGCAAGCAAAGAGTCGGGGTTTTCTTAAAGGGTTGTTGCCGCTCTTTGTTTGCCGATGATTTTCACCACAAAAGCAGCAAATTAAAGAAATTTTGTGAATCAACAACCCTTTGTATGCCACGGTTACACCTGGATCTTCATTCCCAGTGTGTGCGACTGTGTGTTTTTACATACGTACATACTCTGTATCAACAGCAAAGACAAGTACTATCATCAATCCTCGTACTACATATTTTCCAGTTTTTCCTCGTGAAATCCAAATCCAGTAATTTCAGTTTTATTGTTTTTAAGCGTACGTGAAGGCTGTGATGATGAATTTCTTTGAGTTGGGTCGGGCACGGAGATGGATCTGACCCGTATCTTGGCGGGGCAAACCCGGATGGCCATGTGTTTGTTTCACAGGCAACTGGGTTTTGCAGCCATGGCGGTTTCACCATCTCTTGCCTGCTGTTTCCAGATCTGAGCCTCACCTTTTATTTCTCCAGACTTTTTTTTAATTTATGTTATTTCATTGGTAATTTTGTTTTTTCTCATGGTTTTTTTATATTCGTCAAAAGAAAAACACTATATTGCTTCCTAAAAAGAAAGAACACTATAAATTGTATTGAGATAAAATTTACTAGAATATTACTCTCTCCGTCCCATAAAGATAGACAAGAAAAAACAATTATTACAGACAAGAAAACATAGATATATGTAATTGAGATTATAATTTTTTCATATTTTTATTTTTTAACTTTGTATTAAATGGTAATATATCATTTTTTTCCGAAACGATAAATATATTCATAACTCAACAAAATTTACACGCTAACCCAAGAAACGACTCACCTTGAACATACATACATTGATACATGTCAGGTGGGAACTTCGCAGATGATAACCACCGTAATCCGAAGGAGCAAAACAAGAAACAACTAAAAACACAAAACTAAATAAAACTAAACACTCCAAAGGAAACTAAACCACCTCCAAAAAGGAGGACTAAGACACTTTTCCTTTATGAGACTACCCAACTCGAACAAACCAAGACGCAGCCTACATCACGCACTGCAAAGACAAATTATCGACCGCCACGAGATTCGCAAATCAACCTGGGTGAAACCGACTCAAAAAAAATACGTAAAAATCGAAAAAAAAAGAAAATTGCCTCTCCCTACCCGATCTACAAATCGTAGTCTCATCTACTCTTCTTCCAAAACACTCCAGTCTCCGACCCATTTTCACCGACTAAAATTCCGCTCACCTTCAGACGCCTTAGCGATCGTCATCGCGTGTCCTCCAATAAAAGACATGGAGGGGGAGTGGGAGGGGGAAGGAGGGAGGGGGGAGGGGGAGAGGCGGTGGGGCGTGGTTGAAGTTTGGGGAGGGCGAAAGCTTGCAGTGGCTTTATTTACAGGAGTGGTGAGAAAGAATACGTAATCAACTGCATGGCA